>JAUTBV010095161.1:0-17247 GCA_032361325.1 Lepetodrilus fucensis
GCGGGCGCCGGCGCGGCGGGGGGGGGTGGTGGTGGTGATATTGCAACCGAAGGAACACAGACGGCAAACGGAATTGTTCTTGGGGCAATCCAATATATCGATCAAGGAATAAAGAAGGCTAGTGAAACGATACAGGAGTTTGAAAGAATAGCTAATAATCCATTTGGGCTTAAGGATCTTCCGTTTGTTCGAGAGGTGTTACCGCTGATAAAACAAGCTGAAGATATGGTTGAGAAAGGTAATGGACTTGCCTATAGCTCCGCAAATCTTGAGGCTACGATGAACGATAAATATAAATCATATGAGAGGTATGTTGATGATTTTAAAAATGACCCGGCTGGGGCTACTCGAAAGGGGTTTGAAAAAGCATATAAAGACTGGTCAATAAACCATAACGCCAATGTCGCTAATATATTAAAAACCCAGGGATTTCATGCAAAGCAATTTGCCGACGATGAGGTACTTATTCAAGAGCTAAAGTCTAAGTCTTCATCGTCTGAAGGTAGAATGCAGGTTCTTCAGGCGGGTCAATTAATTGCGACTGAGGAGGTTAATCAGCTTAGTAAGCTAAAGCAATTGATGATAGAGCAAACAAGCCTACATGCTGGTTATTTCGCAGATAAGCAGGCTAAATCTGCTCACGAGGAAGCCGCTAAATCAAAATTCTATGAGGATAAAAATAAAACAATAATAAATAACGGTAAAGACTACGCTCTATAAGCGGGTGGTTTTTAAATAAAGAATGGTGATGAGGATGACTTTTTTTAGTGCTTTATTGGTGAAGAGATACGTTTTATTTGCTGTGGTATTGCTGCTCCCTTTGGGGGTGAGCGCTCAAATTGCAGAAGATAACAATCTCCAAGGAATTGTCGATAATTATCAGGCTATTGGGCGAGCAGCAGCTCCCGCGATGATTGCCGCAATGCATAATACCTTTTGGCTGCTCGCCACCATTGAGCTGACCGTTAGCTTGGCTTTCGAGGCATTAAAACAGACGGGCCTTCAGGGGGCGATCACAACCTTGGTTCACCGAATTATGTTTATTGGTTTTTTTTCTTTTTTAATGCTAAACGGGTTTACTATCGCGGAAAGTATTTTAAATGGATTCTTAGACTTGGGACAGATCATGACGAATGTCCGGGTGCTAACGCCGGATGATGTTCTGGACACAGGAATTGAGCTTGCTAAAAAAATAAGCGCGGATGTGTCCTGGTGGCAGCTTAACTACCACCTTATCTCTCTTGGAACCCTTGTTTGCTTTGCGGCAATGGCCGGGGTGATGGTGCTTGCTTTAGTTGAATATTATGTTGTGGTGTTTGCGGGTATTTTTTTGTTAGGTTTCGGAGGGTCAAATTACACTAAAGACTATGCCTTGATGTTTCTAAAGGCGGTTGTCATGGTTGGTCTTAAGGTGTTTATTTTAATGGTTTTGTCAGGGATTGGTATCGCTATTGTTCACGGGTATGCTGCAAATATAGATTCTAGTAATGGGCAGTATATTTCGCTTTTTGGTTCTGTGTTGGTTCTTGCTATATTGATCAATAAAGCCCCTGATCTTTTGGCGAGCCTTGTTAGTGGGGTTTCTCATTCTGGTGGGGGTTCAATTTCTTCGACAGTAGGTGCGGCGGGCGCGACGGCTCAAGCGGTAAGGTCGGCGGCGGTATCTACGGGGGGGGTTGGGTCAGCAATCTACCAGGCGGGTAAGGCCGGAGCATCTAAACCTGGTAGCACTATTATTAATAGCGCTAAGTCTTTGGGTGGCGCGTTCGTTCAGGATGTGAAAAATGTGAATGCCGGAAGAGCCTCCGCTTTTCCGGGAAGCACCCGCGGCGCACGAATGGCGGCAAGTATTAAATCATCCGGGCGACCCTCTATTAGTAAAGGTGGGGGGGGTGATGGAAGTAAGGGTGGGAGTAAAGATTGAAGGCAGTAATTACCAAGAGGTTTCTATATGAATAATGGCGATAAAAAGATGAAGGGCGAGGAAAAAGATAATCCGTACATGAATGTCCCAGGTGGTTATTCTGACCCGGTTTTGAGAATTCTGGATAAGTTTTCCCTCTTGACCGCAACGGTTTTTCTTCTTTCCTTTACTGTTTTCTTAATGCTTGGGTTTATGGTGTGGCAGGGATTTTATTTTATACCTGAAACTCACATTGTAGAGGTGGATGAGATGGATAGGGTGTTTTATGCGGGGAAAACAAGTTCGATGCCAGAAAAAGACATCGATAAATACACTCCCCAGCAAATTTCTAGCCTTGTTGATGCGTGGCGAACAGTGACGCCAGATAATGTCAAGAAAAAAACTGAGATCCGGAATTTGCTTTGTATGGTTTCGGATTCCT
Source organism: Lepetodrilus fucensis (assembly GCA_032361325.1). Classification (NCBI taxonomy): domain Eukaryota; kingdom Metazoa; phylum Mollusca; class Gastropoda; order Lepetellida; family Lepetodrilidae; genus Lepetodrilus; species Lepetodrilus fucensis. The sequence continues at coordinate 2,346 of JAUTBV010095161.1, forward strand.
CTGATGCAAAACGACGAATTTCTGAATATATAAATGCTAAAGAGGACAACCCTTTTAAATTAGGTGAGACGCTTACTCGATCCGTACAAATTAAAGCAGTGCTTAAATCCGGGGATAGCACATGGACTGCTGATTGGGTTGAGACAACCAGGAAGCATAACGGAGAGATGGTTGGAGAGGAAAAATACTACAAGGCAAATATTATTACTGAACGGAGAAATGTTGATGAAGAGTGTCGGCAGGTTAATCCTTTTGGTATTTCCGCGTTAACTTTATCTTGGTCGGTGGTGAAATAATGAAAACAAGTAATCTGTTCTTTAGTGGTTTTTATGTTTTGGGGTTAGTCGTGTCGGGTAGCTCTTTTGCTGAAAAAACAAGCATAGACGCCCCTACTATGTTATCGGATAGGTATATAAGTACAAAGAAAAGCCAAACCGAAAGGGCTATTGGATTATCGAGGAATTGGATGGAAGCTAATCAAAAGCCATTTATCAACGCAGAGGGGAGGGTTGTTTATGTTTATGGGGTAACTATGCCTGTCCTTGTTTGTAAGCCAAGGATGGTTTGTGACATTCAACTACAAAAAGGGGAGAAATTACTTGGTGCAGACATAGGTGATAAGGCTAGGTGGTCCTACTCTGACGGAATCAGCAAGAAAAACGGGAATAAGCACCACCATATTTCTGTTAAACCTAAGATGAGTGATTTAGAAACAAACATTATTATAGAAACTGATAGGCGGACATATAATGTTTTGTTGAAATCTAGTGATCTTGAATTTTTGCCTATGATTGCTTTTTCATATAATGACGATGGACATATTGATGTGAAAGATAAAAATAAAAGTAAAAATGATTTGTCATCTATTGAGAGTGCCAATAAAACAGTGATTGATGGGAAAGAGGTTTTGGGAAGCAGCCTTGATTTTGAATATAATATCTCAGGGGATAAGCCTAAATGGAAGCCTGTGAGGGTTCTTAATAATGGAAGAAAAACACTTATATACATGCCAAAATCAGTTGATTTTGGTGAGTTACCTTCGCTGCTAATCCGTGACTCGGACACAAAGGGAAGCATAATAAACCATCGCTATGACCCTGCCACTCGGCAGTTTAATGTAGATGCTGTTTTTGATTCTGCGATGTTGGTTGCTGGTACAGGTTTCAGGCAGGATAAGGTGATAATCACAAGGAAATATAGTGATAAAGATGAATCTTACCTGGACGATATCTTAGAGACTAATTGAGGATAAGCAGATGACGACACCCAAAAGTGTGTCCCCCTTAAAAGGTAAGAGGGTTAACAGAAAGCCTCTTATAATCGCTGCCGTTTTATTGTCTTTGTTTGTGTTATTTATGATTCAAGCCGGGAAAAGCAGACGGGAAGTTGGAAAGAATGGTGCCCAGGATGAGACAAGCGTTAATAAGACGGGCTCTCCTGGGGGAGCACTGTCTATAGACCTCAGTGAGCACCCTGATAGCGTTGGGATTCACAAAGAAAACGAGGTGGAGAAGCCATCTAAAGATGAAAAAGATAAGAAGGAGAGGGATATAGAGGCTGAAGTGCTAAAGGAAATACAAGACCAACAAATGAAGAAGTTGCGAAGAGATCACGAGTCGGTGGTGTCTCAAGAAAAAAGACTTAAGGAACTTGAAGCACAGTCCAGGGAGGGTGACACTAAAATGGATTTAAAATATGCGGAATCGTTGGTTGATTCTGGGGGCTCTGCGATCCAACAGGAATCAAAACTGAGGCATAATAAGGACGAGTCTGGCGAAGCACAATCGAGCGGGTTTCCTGGTGGTAGAGCGGGAAAAGAAGATGGGTCGTCTCTTGTTGATAAGGGAGTCGCTGAAAAAAGAGAATATTTATCTCAAGGAAAGGACGATGAGTTTATTTTGTCGGAGAGATCAACTCTCCCGCTCAGTGATTATGAGATAAAAACAGGGGATATTATTCCTGCGACATTAATTACTGCTATTAACTCATCATTGCCTGGAAATATAACGGCTCAGGTCAGTAGGCACGTCTATGACTCCAGAACCGGAAAGCATGTGTTGATTCCACAGGGGAGTAAGCTTTTTGGTCGGTATGATAGTCATACTTCATTAGGGGAAGATCGCTTATTGGTGGTGTGGGATAGAATTATTTTCCCTGATACTGAAACCCTTGTAATTAATGGAATGCAGGGGGTTGATGGTCGAGGTATGTCTGGTTTAAAGGATAAAGTGAATACGCATTTTGCAAAAACCCTGGTTAATGCATTTTTGCTTTCTATTGTGTCCGCAACAGCGGATAAATATGATAAAAATGACTCGACGGGGCTTTTGGGGGATATTCGTTCGGAATACGGAGACACAATGGAGCGAGTTATTTCCGAGTATCTAAACTCTCGGCTTAACATAAAGCCTGAATTAGAAATAAGGGCTGGGGCTAGATTTAATGTAATGGTAGAGCAAGATCTTATCTTTGATTCTCCTTACAAATATGGGTTTGAGAAGGTAATAAACAAAAGGAGTGCTTCACATGAAAATAATTAATCTAGTGTTTTTAGTTTGGATGGCCTTGGCGTTTGGTGGATGCAGTGTGGTAGGGGTGAAGAAATCACCTGATCTTCGGTATTTAAATGTAGCCACCGATCTTGTGAGCGCCCTTTACCGAGTAAAGGGAATGGCGCCAATTAAAACAACGCTTTCAATGAGTAAGCCAAAGAGTGATTTTGGCACCCTTCTTTATAGTGAGCTTAAAAGCAAAGGGTACGGAATTAGGATGATTAAGAAGGGGTCGTCTTCTGGCAACGTTGTTTCTTATTCCTATGATAAAATATCGAGAGATGATATTGAGAGTATGTTTTTCCAGCTGTCGGTTGGGGATATTAAACTTGTTCGTGAATATGAAGTTAATGGGGGTAGGGTGTTCCCGGTATCTTCTATGTCTGTTTCAGGGGGGGAGGCAGCCCAATCTAAATTGGATGATAAGTCTATTTTTTATTATTCATCTCTTAAAGATAAAGTTCTATTGCGACAAAAAAACACTGACTTTAATAAGCAGCCTGTTTTTGTTAAAAATACGATAAAAGAAAATGAATTTAAAGAAGGAGGGGAGTGTGGAATTGTAAATGACACCCGTAATGTTGATGATTTGGGTCACTCTAATTATATGGAATTATTTAATGAGTATTTTCCCGTTATCTCGGAAGTTATTTTGTTCGATAGTGATTCAATCATCCTTCGTTATGTGGAGAAACAACGCTTAAGTAATTTACTAAAGAAGTATAAAATATCAGGAGACCTGGTTTCTATATTAGGGGTGTCAAGAGGGAAAACAGCCATTAAAAACGGAAACTCAGAATTAGCTAGAGCAAGATCACACACTTTAAAGGAGGGGTTGGTTGGAATGGGTGTTAGCCCAACTAACGTATTTTCTGAAGCGGCATGGTCTCGCAATTACAAGAAAGGTGCTGCCCGAGGTGTTAAGGTGACTATTATGCGAAGAAAGGGCTAGTTTTGATGTGCTTGGGAGTAAGTTATGAGTGATGTTTTTAGCTTTACCTTAATGTTCGAATGGATACATGGAATATTTAGTGCCTCTTGGGAGTGGTTTGTTGTTCTGTGGGGTGATATTTCTACCTTGTGGAGCCGATTATTAGCGTTTTTTTTTAACATGACGATAAGTTTCCTTATGCTTGCTTTTGTTTTTGGTTATTTTTTCTCCTTAGTGTTTGGCGGTGGGGGCGACAGCAACCAAAGTTGCCATTATGTTAAATCGAATGATGTTGATTTTGATGGACCACCAAGCGATTGAACTGATAAACGAGAGGTGGGCTGCGCTGCTCTTTCATAGTTCATAATCAACGACCACCACTGAAGGTGGTGGGTTGGAGGTCGGCGGGCTTAGCCGCCGAATAAAGAGAAGACGGCTCAATTCGGTGGCTTTTACCACAAGCTTACGCGCATGTGTGCAGGCTCTAAGGCTGCCTTCGAAACTAGCTAGTAAAATGTAATGGATTAAAATCCGGAGCGAAAATGTTCATGAATAACCGAAAAGAAGTAACTGAGCTACGAGCCGAACTAGAAAAGTGCCTGGATGCGCTTAAGGAGGCACCCATATCTTTTGGACGACCTCTTGGGGGCGTGGGTCTATTTAATGGGCTTGCGGGAAAAGTATATGGCAGAGGGCGGGATAAAAATAATTCCAGACAAAAAGATCCTACAAAGACACGCGACAGTCTTGGCCGGTAGCTTTTGAGTATAGGTTTCGCATCGGTGTTTTTAACCACGGGCTTACGCGCATGCGTGCGGGCTAAGGGCCTCCTCCGAAGCTAATAAACCTCTTAATTGAGGCGGTCTCGGTCGAGGAGCGATGTTTTTAATGGAGTGGTGCCGGTCCATTGCTGACAATGGTAGCGAAAAAGAGGTATCCATAGTGGGCAAGACGGGTCTCTAAACGCATCAAATCCGAAAGGCCACACTATTGCGCATAATAAGGATTATGTTAAATAGGAGGTAATAACATATTTATATCAGTAGCTTAGCTGGTGATTGGTTGCGTGTTGGCTATATGACTCCTGGGTTTTTACGCATTAATCCTACGAGTTTCACGCCACTAATTAAGTGTATTTCCGGGTGTTCGTTTAGTATTTTGTAACTTTTAGGCCCTGTGCGGCCCACGTGCACAAAATAACCACCGGTTGCTTCGTGGTTAACTATGGCCTCTGCAAAGGCTGAAATGTGCTTTGGGTTGATGGGTTGGTTATAGCGCTTTGACTGCACTAAATATTCTTGATTATCGACGAGTAACGTGCCGTCTTTTCCGCCGTCATTGCTGTAGTGTTGGTTGCGGATGGCTTCAATGTGGGGACCTTGGGCTTCGGCGGCGGTAAGTACTAGCTCTTCGAATGTGTAAGGGTTTATTTTGCGAAGCGACCCTATTATTTGAGGAAGAAGCTCTTTATCGTCACCCTTTATTTTACTTAGTTCGTCTAGTATTTTTTTTGACTCCGACACTCTTGTTTTATGTGAGTTCCTCCTAGATTTTTCTTGTTTTTTCCTAAGCCTGTTAAATTTTTTATTTTGCTTCTTGTTCCTTTTTAGTCTCCGAAATGAGAGGGCTGCTAATAAGAAGACAGCCACAAGCGTGTTATAGATGAACACCTGCTCATTGGTCATTGTTTTATCTTTTGGGGCTTGTCTGAAGCCCCGTCTGTGGAAGCCTATATTGTAAATTGATGATACCACCACCGGCTCATGATGAGCATATAAGCGCCCCCAGCAGCGGTGGTTTCAATTTTAATTCCTGCTCTTCATTTAGCTGTTTTGCATCCCATCCATTTTCATTAATGTTAAATCCTAGGTGGCTGAGTATCTCGTGTAGCTTCATTAATATGATCACTCCTTTCTTTGGTTGGGTTTATCAGGTATGGCGAAATTTATTTTTAATCGCTGGGTTGTTCTTTTCATGTTTGTTGTAAAGGAGGCTGGGTGGTAAGTTTTTCCTGTTCCACTACACCTATAGCATTTTGATCCCTTAATCGGCTCTGCAATCAGAACAAGTCGTTTTAAATCTCTGTTTAACATGAAGGTGCTCCCGGCCCTCCCATATTTCGCTTAATAATTTATCTCCATTCGTTAAATAAGGAAACGCGCCCGTGAATGACGTTCATAGCGTGTTTATAGCTCTGCCTGTTAAGGTTGCATAAATCAGGAATGCAGATGTGGAGTGCGTCACGATTATATGAGCTAAGTAAAACTTAGTGCAGCAACCTTGGAGCCACCTGTGTCCCCCCGCGCAATCTTCATAAAAGCTAATATTAATAATTGCTTCCCTATCTTTTCCACTTTTAACTCCATGCATTGCTTACCTTTTCCCTCTCGGGCTATTCTGATTTACTATCTCTAATCCTCCCTTTAATAATGCGCTAGAGAGGTAAGCCGTACATTATATGCTTCTCTGTTTTTTAGGGCACTATGTTGGTAGTTCATCCTTGTTTGTTAGTGAGAGCCTTAATTCGTTTTCTGTGTAAATATATGCTAGAAAATCATTGTCTTTTCGTTTGGCTTCTCCGGGTTTTCTATGCCGTATAGCTCTAGCCAGTAAATTCCCCAGACATCAAAGCAAGCCCAGTTTGACCAGTGCGAAAGCTCTGGATGGTAGCTTCGAATGCTTTCGCCAAACTCTTGCGCCTGCACATCGTAGGTTTGCTCGTCTTGCTTTAATACAAAATCCGCACTATTGAATTCATATCCTTTAAGGGTGACTTAGTAGTAAGTCGTCATTTTCTAGTCCTTATTAGTTAGATCAAAACGCTTCTCTTCATCATGCAGCTCCCAATATCCTTTGGCAGAGAAGTAGCCATTCTCCCTGATGTCATCTTCTGCAAGATGCCTTGACTCTCCTTTTTCTAAGTTAAAGTCTGACAGCAAATGGTCCGCATTAACTTTACTTAGTGATTTTTCAAGATTGTCGGAAAAACCAACCATTGTCGCCGCTAGTGAAAATGGTAGCGCTAATGTAATAAATAGAGTGTTTTTCTGGTTCCCTTCGGAAAAAATATTCTGCCCAAAGCTTTGGTTTGGGTCTGCGAGAGGCGAAATCAAAATAAATATAATAACCAATAAAAAGACAGATGAAACCATAGAAGATATTATTCTGGCAACTAAATATATTGACCTTGCTTTTCTATATTCTCTAGCGTCGAAAGCAGAAAATTTATAAAAGCCAAAAAGTGTCGCCGTGGTGTCTCTGATCATAACGTTATCCTAAGTCTCTTTAAATAGTTCTTGCTAGCCCCGCCTTTGCTCTGTTTTGTGCTCATTTTACTTTATGTTCAATAAGGGCTTTTTGAGCGTAGATTTTGTAAACTGCTTTCCGCGCCACGGTGATGGCATCTGTACTCAGCGATCACTAGTTAAAGCCGGTGGTCGTCTGGAATGATGGATGCCATTCGATCTCTGGCTTCTTTAATTCGCTTTTGCGCATCTTTTTTTTCTTGTCTTTTGGGGGTAGAGGCGACCCACTCTCTTGCAGCCATGAGGTCGGCAACGATAGGTTTACGGCCTATTGATTTAACCTTTCTAAAATAAGCCTTTATCTTGGGGTGCTTGCTAATATAACCATCATATTCAATAATCTGATTGTCGGTAAGGTTGTCAAAGTATTTAAGGTCTTTCTTTACTTTCCCTTCGTCCTCAGTATCACCGATAATAAACGCAAGGGCAGCGAGGACGCCTCCGAAACCAATAAAATACAAAATAGCGTATCTTGTGGGGAAATATATAGCCACATAAGTGGAGCAAACCAATGACAACATCAAGCAGACGATTATCGCAACGCCTTGCGTCCCTCGTCGTTTTTTCAGTGTCTGTGCCTCCTTCATACGCTTGAGGGTGTGATCGCGAAACTGATCCAACACCTCTTGAGTGGGTGGAGAGTCTTCTATATTAATATTCAGTATTTCACTCATTAGTATTTCCTTTCTTTTGTGTTTATTAAATCTCTCCGGCTTTATTCTAATGATCATATTGCATCCATTCGTTCACGGGCTAACCTGGCTTTCTCTTTGATTTTTCTTCGGTGGGCGACAGAAGCGGCCCATTTGATAGCTGCCTCAAGATCCGCAAAAATAGGTTTACGGCCTGTCGATTTAATCCTTTTGAAGTATTCCTTTATTTCAGGATGTTTATTTATATATTTTTCATATTCGATGGTTTGTGTGTCGGAAAGCTTATCGAAGCTTTTTAGGCTTTTATCTGAATCACTTTCGGAAGCCAAAAGGGAGAACGAGAACATCGTAACCAAAAGGCAGGCTATGAACACGACGAAAAGAGACGAAGGAGGAATGCTTGTTGCATGCGTTATGCCAATAACTAGGATCGCTATCATAACAAGGAGGCCTATAATCACTAAATTATTCTGTAGCCTCTTGTGTACATTAAACGTCCTCAAATTCGTAGAGGCTTTATTTAGAAGCTGGTTCAAGGTCTCTTGAGTGGGCGGGTTACCTTCTATGTTTATGTTCAGTGTTTCGTTCATTGTTTTCCTCGGTTCATTAGGTTGCGCTATTGTCTTTTGTGTTTCCTCTTTCCTTCGGGCTATTCTGTTTCATTCCCAGCAACCAATGGGTTATTTGATTTTCGCCAGGGACTCAAGGGCAAGCCGGACCCGCTCTCGGTTTGTGTCTACTGAAGCCCACTTCAACGCAGCCTCAAACTCTGCGGCAATAGGGTCGCGGCCCATAGCGTTAATCTTTCTATGGTATCCCTTGATTGCAGCGTGTTTGTTGACAAGTCTTTCATATGCGATAACCTGATCATCGCTGAGCTTGTCAAGTTTTGTGGTGGTTATTTTGGCGGGGGCGTTCGGTTTTGTCTTTCGCTCCCAGACAAATAGAGATGAAAAGAGACCAGCTGCAACTGTGGCGACAATATAAAAACCAATCCACCCAGGCGTTCCGGCCTCGATTATTTTAGGGTAAACCGCAAGTTGAAAAACCACAACGAAGGAAACACTTACAATAACAGCTCTTGTGAGCAAGACCTTCTTTCTATCCCTTATTATTTTTTGCGAATGCATTTTTTTAATCTTGGTTATAAACTCAAGATCTGGCGGTGGTCCATTAATGTCAATGTTCACGTCATCCATCTCACTCGCTCCTTCGTTATTCTGTTTCATGTAAAATTTCCAGGAGAGTGGACTCTCTCCACCCAGAAGTTGTTTTGTACCTAACAATATCTAAAAATGACTTCTGGCCTTGATTGTCTAGCGACACAAAATACGACAACGAACCCTTAAAAGGAGTATCTGAACATAAGCTAAGAACGGCTTCCCGGAGGTAAGATCCGCTTTTCCCTCCATCGTTGATCCTTTCAATTATTTCTTGAGCATTCATCCTATTTTAACCTCTTAGAGTTCGTTATTCTGTTTCGTTTCCACTCTTGACTGATTTTCTTTACCGCTATTTATCTCCCATGATTTCTTCACCTTTGCATCCCTTTCGGCAGACCCCCGGTCTTTTTTTCTTTGTATTTCCTCTTGCGGCTTTTCTTGGTTAGACCAAGAGATTGCAAAGTTAACTGCACGGGTCGCTGCGGATAGGTCTTCCTCATAAAATTGGTTCTTATCCACCTCCCAATCAAACCTGTAGTTGTTGTTTCTATTTTCTACATAGAGGTCGAATTCTAACTCTTGGCATCTCATGTCGCGCCAGGTGTTACTTACGCCATTTTTTTCTATGGTCATATCCGGATGAAAGGGCGACCCGCATCTAACCGAGACATAACTTACTCCGCTAGATAATAGGCGTTCTTTAAATGTTTCGTTAATTGCTTCTTCGAGTTTCTCTGGAGCCCTTCCAGGGCTTATAAAATCCTTGATTGGAAACGGAACATCCACTCTTTTTCCTGATACGGCGGCGTGGCCCATAAGTACTGCGTATATCCCAATTATGATGCCTGAAACAGCTATCGCTGGGTATTGTGAAGGGTGCCATGCCCCCATCATTATCGTAAGAAAAAGCAACAATGACAATAAGAGTAACAACAAAGAAATAATGATAACAGCCATCAGTTAGCCCCTTCTGTTGAGCTTGTTTCACCGCAATCTAAAGCTATGCTGGTCTCTTCGTTTTTATTGCCTCTTATTCTCTCGCTCCAGAGCTGAGCGCTATTACCCATATTATATTCACGATCTGCTTCAATTGCCGCCCAAAACCCAGGCGGGGCCGACACCCCTAGCTCGGCCAACTTCATTTTGAAATAGCTACAATCCTCTAAACCGTTCGCGCTAGAATCAAAAAGATTGCTGTAGATGGGGTCATCCCTTCCCTCCTTCTCTACCACAAGGAAAAAGTGTTGCAGCGGTTTATCCCATCCCGCTAAGATTTCAAGCTTTCCGTGATCAAACCGATGCTGGCTCATGATGACAAAATTCCTTCCTTTAGAGATCGCTCCTGAAGAAGAGGGGCGCAGGCCGTGATGAGTTCGTGTTCAACAGTGAGCTCTTTAACCTTGTCCAAAAACACCTTATCCTCTTCCCGTTTCCCGCAAAATTCGCCAGGAAATGTAATCACTCGAATCTACAACGATGGGGAAAGACTCATTTTTTGTGGGTTGGACTATTTCGCTAATGCGCCTACCCAAAAGGAGCAGTGTTTGTTCTAACGCGTCTCTCCCCATGTTTTCAACACCTCCCTGCGTCAAGGCACTGGAAATAATCCACAATCGTCTTATTTTAGAGGTCGGATCTAAGGTGTCTTGTCTCATGATCTTGCGCCCTTGTAGAGTGGTACCGGGCAATAACAGGAACCCTCATTCGTGACGAGGTTGAGTTCCGTTTGACCGCAGGGAATCCCCGCGTTAATGAGCTGGTGCTCCATAACGAGCGCCCCTATGTCGGGGCAAGCATCATGATCACTTGGCCTGCCGGTGGCGATCTGAGCGTCTTCGCGGATCGATGCCAGCAGTTGCGCGGCTCTATTCGCAAATTCCTGCCTTGATATAGTTACAAAAACATGAAAGGCTCATTCCTCAAGCATATTACCAAAGCAATAGAGCTGTCCGCGTTATGCAGCCACCCAACCGATGTTATTTCTTCTCTAGTCATCTTTGGAAGCCCGTTTCTCTACTAAGTATGTGTAAAGTATACCGGCACATGTGCCTTAACGCAACCCTTATTTGCTTTCTTTTACGTGGTTTTTGAGTACTTTAATAACCCAGTCTTCACACGTTCTCGCGCTGTTTAACTCAGGGTCGCATGTCCACGACCGGAGAGACCTAATACTCACGCCGCTGGGGTTGGCCTCCGTTAGAATTTCAGCCGCGACCTCCTTTGTGGCTCCCAACTTATCTAAAAGACTACGCAGCGCCTCACGGTTTTCCAATTTACTTTCAGTCGCCACTAGCTCTCCTGGTTATTATTTCCAATGATTAAACTGCATCTAATCCGGTTCGTGATAATATAAATTCACTTAACTTGCCGCTAATGCTTAATGGTAGGTCACGATTATCTTGGTACAGCAAGACGACTATACCTCCAGATTCAGTAACTCTTTTTATGCTTGTATGAAGAGTATTCGGATCTCGAAGTCCTGCTTCATCGATAATGTATGTTGTTTTCACATCGGATATTAAAGGTGAAATATACGAAGCACTACACCCGTCAACGACGGTGTATTCTTTACCAAGCGGATCGCAAACATTAATTAAACGAGTATTATTACCGTTTTCAGCAAGAACCCTGGCAAGTGCTGATTTGCCAGATCCAGGAGGCCCCTTTATTCCAATTAGCTTTGGTTTTCCGTTTGCTTCTAATGAAGCAATGGCACTGCTGATTTTCTTTAGATGTTCTGAGTAATCAATTCGAACTTCTCTGGGGTCATGTGTCCACGCATGTAATATGACTTGTTTTCCATCAACAGTTATGTTTCTTTCTCCAATATCAATGTCTTGTGTTTTATTCATTGTGTTTTCTCTATCGATTCCAATCTTGGGTTAATGCTTCGTCTTCCGCGCCAGCACTTTGGCTTCACCACCCTCTTTTTTTCAGCTCATAAGCCTTCTTCCTTAATAATTCTGATTCGATTTATTTCTCGTTACTGTGGGCATCTGAAAGTATGGCTGGCCAGACAACGAACCCGACAAGAATCAATATGTATGAGGTATATTTTAGTATTTGCACTATGCTCTGTACAATCGGATTATCTAGCACCGGCTTAATAATCTCTTCTATTCCACTGCCGTCAACGAGGCCCCAGTCCATAAAGGTCTGCACCATAGCTAAAGGAATTACAGTACCAACGTGCTCTATGTGAAATGGCATAGTTCATTTTCCTCTTTCGTTATTTTCTTTATGATAATTAAACATGGGGCATTCGCCGCGTTCAGCGGCTCACGCCTGGGTTAAACCAAGAATCTCTCTGGATTATTGAATACGCCCATGCCCGGAAGGATGATGCGCGAGTAAATATGCTGGGAAAACCTGGACTCCCACCACACCCAGCAACGCTTGCGCTATTTATGCCTATTATCCTTGGTGGGCCGCCCCTTTGTATGATAAGAGGCCCGCCGCTATCCCCTGGGCAATTCACGTCCGCAGCCGAATGCGGTTCGACCGCACACAAGTGGTTTTTATTCAGATGGGGATAGTCGGTTCCTCTTTTAAGCGTGTCGTCGCAAACATCGTTTGGTATCAGCCGAAGAGCGACATAATACGGGACGCTAGATGTCACGTTTTCTGGGGGCTTTCCTATCAATATTGCTCTAGATCCCGAATCAACCTCAGTGTCCGTGAATGCGTTATCTGCAATATCGATAGGAAAGCCCCCAGAAAACATTTTATTCGACTCGGTCATTAATCTTTTTGATTTCTTAGGTTCAACTCTTCATCGATATCCGCCAAGGAAGGGGGCGACTGTTGGATGTTGAATAATCCAGTCTCACTTCCAATCATCTTTTCGCTCCTAGCCAGGCCCTTGGTCTATGCGAAATCATGGCTTCTTGTATTCAGTCACCAACAAAGTGTTTCCCTCAAATCCTTTGGCTTTTACGACGGTGCCTGCGGCAAGGTCTTCGCCACGAATTCGCCATATTGTGTCATCGACTTTAAGCTTTCCCACACCATTTTTAATTGGGGCCTCAAGCGTGAACGTCCGGCCCGCGTATTGTTCGCCCCGCCGATTTAAAGCGGGTTGATCGGAAGTTATAGGGTGACGTTTCTGATAGCTCCTGAAAGCGACAATAGAAATAACCGACAGCATTGAAAACCAGATTAACTGATAGGCCCAAGACAATTCTGGCGCCGCCAGTAAAAAGAAGCCAACGGCAGCAGCAGCGACCGCCAACCAGAGAAAAAGAGTCCCTGGCAGCAATGCTTCCATTACCAAAAGAACAATGGCTACGGCCCACCAATGCCAGAACATAATTGCGGTGACATCCATCAGGCTGATTTACCGGATGAAGTGTTGCCGCCTTCCTTGAGTAATTCTGCAACCCCGGCAACCGATCCAATAATGCCGCTGGCCTCTAGTGGCATCAGCACAAGCTTTTGATTTTTAGCGGTTCCAATTGCCTTCAGAGCTTCGACGTATTTCTGTGCAATAAAATAATTAATCGCTTTTACGTTACCTTTGCCGATGGCATCAGAAACCACTTCAGTGGCTTTAGCTTCCGCTTGGGCTTGACGCTCGCGGGCTTCAGCTTCCAGGTAAGCGGCTTGTCTTTCGCCTTCAGCCTCTAAGATAACGGCTTTTTTCTGGCCTTCGGCCTTTAAGGCTGCCGACTGACGTTGGCCTTCCGCTTCAAGAATTGAAGCGCGTTTATTGCGCTCGGCCTTCATTTGACGGGCCATCGATTCCACTAGATCTTCGGGCGGCCTGATGTCTTTTATCTCAATACGCGTCACTTTAACGCCCCAGGGATTGGTCGCTTCATCTACAACACTCAGAAGTTGCGAATTGATTTGGTCTCGCTGTGAAAGCAATTCATCAAGGTCCATACTGCCCATAACGGTACGGATATTAGTCATGGTGAGGTTTTGAATAGCCCGTTGCAGGTCTCTCACTTCATACGCAGATTTAGCGGGATCTAGCACCTGATTAAACACCACTCCATCGACCTTCACCATAGCATTGTCTTTTGTAATAACTTCTTGGCTGGGGACATCCAGAACGGACTCCATCATATTCACTTTATGACCGATACGGTCAACATAAGGAATAATTAAGTTGAGGCCGGGCGTCAGTGTTTTGCGGTAACGTCCAAAACGCTCAACTGTCCACTCCCACCCCTGCGGGACGCTTTTAACGCCCTTAAAAACGGTGGTTAGGGCTAGAATGACAATAAGTCCCGTAAAAACAGTGAAGGAACTCACTAAAGATAATAATTCCATACATCGACTCCTATATATTGATTTTTTACAGCAAGGTCAATATTATATATACCACCATAAGAAGTCAATGTTACATTTACTTTATGTCTGAAATACTTCCTAACAAAGAAATCGTAGAACGGCTACTTGCGATCCTTGGACACTCAAACGCCTCATTGGTGCGCAAGCTGGGTGTGTCCAAGCAATCTCTTAATCAATTTGCGAAACAGCAAGGGATCGATATTAATAACAAAATTATTTCATTGCTTATTATTGAGATAGAACGACTCAATCGCTAGGCCAGCATCTCATTAAGTGTTTTCTTGGTTAGCTTGCACTCTTTCTCTGCAAGTTTTTGTAGGAGATAGTTTGTGAATAAGGATCTATTGGGCTTTTTTGCTAGCAGGGCAAGCCTGACATTTGTCGATAGCCCATGAATGTCACTGTATTTTTTAGCAGCCTTTATGTAGGCCCCTTGGTATCCATGCTTGCGAACACGGAAGAAAATATTAGATTGTCCGTAACCCGGTTTTTTCACATAAAACCCAGGGGAATAGTACGTTCTTGTCTCCCCCGCCCTTTTTTTTCGCTCTACTAATATGGCCGCTCGAAATCCCTCCACAATAATGTGGGGAGAGGCGTCTTCATTCTTTTTAGAAACGCTAAGAATGCGTTTATTATTGAGAGCGGCAGTTGCTTCTTTTTTCCATTTCTCATCTAGCGTGTTAGCTAATTTATTAGCCTCGGCGTAGGAGTACCGGTTCAAGGAGAAATATCTCTGCTGGTAATTGGCGTCGCCACCTATCGTTCGCGCCACCCGAAATCCTTCAAAGCCGCCCCCGTGCTCGCCTTCTTTATAGTAAATAACACTCATAAATGTTTTTTGTTACATACCGTGTTTTGTCGGCCATACATTGCAGTGTGCCCCTTCCCAATTGAAAATGGGATGCCGTCTCCGTAATGGTTAAGGAATTTATTTATCATTGGGTTATCTTCGTGTTTTTGTATAAGCTCAATAATATTTCTATTAAACAAATCAACC
>JAUTBV010095172.1:0-17244 GCA_032361325.1 Lepetodrilus fucensis
TTCTATTTATCACATAACTCTAGAAAAACCATAGTATCGACTTTCAGCAGTTTGAAACACTGGACGAATCTACAGTACCGGTAACTGTGAACATTTTCTCTCTGAATGATCGTCCGTGCAGATGCACACTCAAATTGACTGGTGCCCTGTCACATAGTGTGTGTTAACGCAACATAGATAAGGAACCTACATGATATTGTACTAGTGCAATATATTTATATTTATTGCATAGGTGTTATTGAACTCCAAACCAAATATTTTTTAATAGTAAGTGATTTTGATTTTGATGCAATATTAATAGGATGCTATCTGTAGAGTGGCAATGCAGTTGTCATCCTTGGACTGTCAGTACCAGCCTGTGCTCACAGTTTTACTGCAACATTCAGCGCTACAGTCTCAGATCTAAACTAGCAAGTCATGATATAAGTGAAATAATCTTGAAAGTGGCACTAAACCCTAACTAATTTTTTTTTTATTTGGAGTAGAATCACCAAATTTCCTCAATGCATAAGTTTGGGTGTCATAACTATTATATTAAATAATATGTTGACGACACCGAGTGGATGGCACATGGCAGACATAAAATTACGATGAAATCACTTACTGTCATAGCAGAGAAGTAACTGCAGGCCGTTGGTGTTGGGAAGAATGACAATCGTATGGGGTGTGATTGGCCCTTGAGTCTGAAAAATTAAAATAGAAAGTCTTAGCAACAAATCCGACATCGAAATTTATTTTACATTACACTCGGCAAAAATGCACAATTTTTCAAATAAACTGCTTCTTGTTGAACTTGTTTCAATTAATTGTGAAACATTTTTCTCTCCAGAATTTAAAAACCTATACAAAGGCCCAAATAATTCCATTACAGAAAATAAATTGCTTTATCGATCTGGGAACAGCTAAATTCATATCTTACGAGTGAGTGAATATGGAGTTTAACATTGCTGCGGGAATCTTTCACCCATTTGCTACGAAAATTCATATCTTACAAACACTTCTTCACAAGTTTCTATATAACCTGGCCTGTATTTTCATTTAAATATATCACGTCTGCTACATAAAGTCAAAAATAAAAGGGGGGATAACTCTCAGACACCAGCCCAACCACTGTACAAAAACCATTGATCCAAGCGGCTTTCACAAAAAAAAAAAAGAGCATTACTTTTAGATAACTGGGAGGAAGAAAAGAAATATTCAAAACAAAAAGGAACGTATAAACCAACAACTCAAAACAAGCAGCATAAATTTGCACACGAGCAAAATAACATGTCAACTCAAGCTAAATACAGCCTATTGAACGGGAACTGACTGTGAATGGACTGTTTTCATGGTCAACTTAAAAAGCCTGTTCACACAGAAAAATTGAACTCCATTAAGATTCTGGGTAACATGAACAGTCTAATTATTTATTTTATATATAAATGTCAACATTTATTATCTCCAGTAGGGAGATAATAAATGTTGACATTTATATATAAAATAAATAATTAATATATATATTTTTTAATTGATTGTCAATCTTTATTACATTAGTTTCCATCCTTCATGCAAGCAAAAATTTCAAATTCTGTCATCAAGAATATATGATATATAAATATTTGCATAATGCAAAATGCATAATGCTGCTCAGATGAGCTTTGTGTGAGAATAAACGTGTTCTGAAACATCTCATTTAAACTCCTTAAACTGTTGGATGCTACAGGATCGAAAGCAGCAACAAAAGTGTTGATAGCTGTGTGAAGGATTAGGGGGGAGGGCAGGCAAGAGTTACCTGGTTAACGTAAAACGTGACGCTACCGCCGTGATTTGGCGTAACGTCGTCGCTACCACGAAGCTAGACAGAAGACAAGGAATAGGTGTTAGAGAAAGAGAAGAGTAAGTAAATATGGAGTTTAACGTCGCTGCAGAAATCTTTCACCCATTTGTGACGAGTAGAAAGAAAGAAAGAAAGAAAGAAAGAAAGAAAGGAGAAAGATAAGAAAAAATTATATGATTAGAGTGGAGAAGGAGTGAGTGAATATGGAGTTTAACGTCGCTGCGGGAATGTTTCACCCATTTGCGACGAGAGGGGAGAAGGATAGAGAGAGGTAAGAAGGATAGAGGAGAGAGGGATAGGAGCGGGATAGAGGAGGAAAAGAGAAAGAAGATATGGGATAAAGAGAAAAGGAAGGCGAAATGGATGAGGGATAGAAGAGAGATGCAAAGGGCACAGAGGGATAACGGAGAGGGAGAGGGATAGAGAGAGGGAAGAAGGAGAGAGTAGAGGGAAAGAGGATGGAAAGTGTAATAAGGTAGGAGATAGATGAGGAATGGATAGGAGAGGAGAGAGAGGCAAGAGGGATAGAGAAAGGAGAGGGAAAAGAAAGAAAGAAAGAAAGAGGAATGAACTAGAAACCAGATGAGAGAGGGGTGGGTTAAAAGGTGAGTTAAAGTTCATTAGTTAAAAATTATTTATTAATGTCTAAAATCTACTTGTTAACAGAACAGTGCTACGATTACGATTCATTAGGGATCATTTAATTTTTTTCCCGACTTGCAATTTATTAAATTGATTTTTCTTCACATTAGCTTTCTAATGCATTTCAATAAACTATTAAAATTTGTCACACTGACATCGCCAAAAGTCAATCAATTTTGACACATTGCATTTATGTTACAATAGTGGCTACAACAGATTGAAAGGAAATATACACCAACAAAAACTAAGAACATTTCAACACTTTATAAAACATAGAAATATGCCGGTGTCAAAAATAGGTGCAACTGGAGTGTGGTTTACTTCAGTGTTTTCAAACAGAACGTCAACGTGACATTTCAGAGCTGCTTAATGTGGGAGGAAAACAGACAACAACCAAGTGTTAACTTTACAACCAGCGAGTCACAGGTGATGAGATGTAAACATAACACAAAATATGGACGGTACCAAGGAACAAACCTTTTAGTGGATTATAATTAATATAAATGCCAAGGACTGTCGACGAAAAAAAAAAAATAAAAAAAAAAAAATGCAGCCGAAACTTACATGTGATGGAATGTAGAGGTCAAAGTTCTGAGACGTGTCAAGGTCAATCGCATGAAAGCCCTGACTGGAGCCATAGATGACCTTTAACCTTAGACCTTCCTCGACTGTGAGGTCAACCAGTTGAGGTTTGTAGGCCAGTTCTGGAAATGACTGAAATACAAAAACAATAAGCTTTGATGAAAACGTTTTCAGAATATATAAACATACATTTTCTAAATTTTTGTCTGTGAATTATTTATCTCAAAGATATTAATCAAAATATTAAAACAATAATTAATTTTCCTTCTGATACAACTCGGGAGTCGAAGGCGAATTATCCCAAAGCAATACGTAACCACATTGTTAAGCCTTCTTGAAAGAAAAGTTGATAACCACTAAAGAGCAAAATTTATTCATGAAGATAACAAATGTTTTTGTTGTTTGTTTTTCTACAGAAAGTATTTAATAGTAGCGCATCAGAATTTCTCACATAGCTTTAGGAACATGGACAGTACATTTAATAAACTAATAATACTTGAATTTCAAGCGACACTTACCTTGAATGCCATAAACTTGTGATAAGGTTTTGGAGCCCATGCATAGATCTCTATACTATCATGCAGTGCTATCACCAGAAACTTGATTCTTTCATATTTTACTGAAAAGTAAAGACCATGAAATTTTGAACAATTGCCAATGGACCTATTATGAAACAGCACAATCACATAATTTATTATGAAAACATACTTGTTTATTAATTGTAAACAAAAAATGGAAATACCGTAACAACATCAATATCAACATTGACACTAACAATGTTCTGTAGGTAATTAAAAAAGTTATTTGTTTGCAATAATAGAAATGAATGCAAATCATTGAGAGATATTAGAAAATTCCATTTATTATTTAGAAATATAGTTAATGTGTTAAATATAATAATAAAACAAAATTATATTAATTCATACTCATATTATAATAAAAAGAAATATCAAATTTCGTTAAAATACATCATTAAGTCTGTGGCGACATTTGCTACTCACCAATCTTGAAATGCACACATCCCTCGAGTTCTCCAACATTCACCCATCCATTCTTCTTGTCACTCTGCAAATACAAAACATCGACATATTTCATGAAGATTGTCACATATACATCTACACAGTATGGTATCATGAACTGCTAAGCAATATTACCAGGGGCCCGTCGCACGATGCTCTTGTAGGCTACAACTATTGTACGGTCAACCCTTTCTATTGTGGCAGGAGCCCAGTTACAATAGTTGTCGTGCAACTGGCCCCTGCCTGAATTGAACGACTTATAACACAAGAGTAAATTAAAAATGTCTTGTTATAGTAATCTATGATTGTCATCACTACAGATCACTGATACAGCGCAGTCATTGAACTAGTGCTCTGTAAAATTGAGGGTTGGGGTTAGGGATTGGGGAACTAGTGGCAGATGCTCTTACCCCCTCGGTCTTGAAGATCTTGCTCTTCAGCCAGGACAGGTAGTAGACCCGGATCTTGTTCTTCTTGCCGGAGATTGTGACCAGGATGTTCTGTCCCTCCAGAACCTCCATCTGCTGGAACCGCCGGCGCGATATTAACGTGTACACTGGAAACAGAACATTGCGGTCATCACTACGTAGTGAATATGGAGTTTAACGTAGCTGCAGGCATCTTTCACCCATTTGCGACGACATCTCTACATAAGGGCAAACACTCTGGCACCGAGATTATGAAACGTTTTGAGTATTTCATGCTCAAACTCAAATTTTATTTGGGAATTCATGAAAAAACACCTTGAGGCCGGCACGATATCAATGTGTAAAGTGGAAACATAACACAGCGGGCATCACCACATACTGTCAAGCACTTGAGCAACTTGAAAGTTTTTGAGTACGATTTCATGCTCAAGCATAAAATTTATGTAGGGATTTATGAAAAGGAAAATTAAAAAAAGAAATAAAAATTGAGGTGAGCGTGATTTGGTATTAAAAACAGTTTCATAACCTTGGCGACTAGTTTAACTATCCATGAAGGAGGAAATTGGACATTATGAAAAAAATATTTTGTAATCCCAATAATTCTTAATTTTGTGAAATTCAAATTGTTCAGTTATACAATTATTTTTTCTTTTTAAATATCGTACCTAGTTATGATTTGCAGATTTGCAGATTTGCTAATACATTTACCGGTATGCAACTTTTACAACTGTCATGAAATAAACTCTGAGTTAATGTATACCTTTTCCTTGTCCACTTCTGTCCAAGAGCATCAAGCCATTCTCAGTTCCTATCAAGAGATTAACCCCTGAAACATAACAAGAACAAGGTTAGCTACAGAACATTGAACTGGGATATTAACATAAAAGTTCACAGAATAATAACATTGAAAACATCTGCTTTTTTAATTCATTACACATTTAGAAAATAAGCAGGGATCTTGAAAATGACTCCAAAAATATAAATGTTGCTCAAATTACATTTTATTATTAACCATTTCAACTTTCTTGCCAGAGCTTTCCCTCTTGGAGTTTCTCGCGAATTTAAGTTTAGCGCCACTTTCAAGATTCTTTCACTTATACGACGGCTCGTCAGTTTAGGGCAGGAGGAAACCCACAATATCCGTAGAGCTGAATGTTGCAGTAAACCTGCGAGCACCGGCTGGTACTGACAAGACCAAGGATGACACAGTACAGTCAGGTACCACACCAGAAAGGTATCTTTCACAAACATTGTCATTGATGCTAGGTTCCCTGGGCGGGATTTGATCCCAGGTGGTTGTGTCCGAAGCACAAACATTCTATCATTGCACTACCACCCGCACCTACTAGCAGAAATAATAATGAAATTAAAAATAGCATGCTACCCTGGGCCATTTCTCCTAATGCTAAAGGTATCCTATAAGGCCAGTAGAAATTCATAACATTTCGGGCTAGCAAGTTTTAAAGTTAACTTCTATCGTTATTTCTCAAATATGCACATCAACCTACCCCACAGCGCGGCGCACAGGATGTCCGATCCGAAGCGCTTCTTGTACTTGCGTATCTCAGGCGTGTCGCCGGTGGCGTCGGTGGTCTGCGACGGCGTGACGTTGACGTTGATCTGGGATCCGCGGCGACTCTGCTGTGAGGAGACAGAACCGACAGTTGAGCCACCCGCTCCAAACCCGAACGCCGAGAAGGAGCGCTGGTGCTTCATGCCGCCGGTCTGCTTGCTGACGGCCTGCCGATACTAGAAAAATATAGTCATGTGTACACGTGGCTCCACCGTCACCAATGGCGTTAACGAAGACAAAACACACAGCCCATAAATAAAAAATCCCAACAATTTAAATATTATTTTTTATTATTTTGTTAATTTAAAGTTGATTCCATTATTTAGTAAAACTTCAACCATGAAAGAAAATAATTAGATTTATATATAAATATTTTAAAAAGAAAACAATGTATATTACAGCAAATTAATTAAAAAGAATTATCTTTAAACATCTGAACATTTTAGATGAAAATTCCATGTTTTCCTTCATAAATGGAAATGTAAAACTAAATGAAAATTTAATTTTTCTTAATTTTCTTGAGCGTAAAAATAAATATACACAGCAGTGTGACACACATGAAGCCTTTGTTTCCATGAACCATATCTATCTAGTATCTTCTACGCATAGCAAACCAAGGTGGTATGGAATATATGTGGCAAAGCAGGCAATACAAAACTTGTCAATACAGTATATCATAATAAAAATATGCCAACAAATTATATTTTTTATAATATTATTATTTATTGATTGAAAATTAAATTTCAGAAAATTGACAAGTTTTGCAGCATAAAATAATATTTTGCATGGCTTAATATATATATAGATGATTTTGTGTCACAACAGGTATTTAAAATAATTATGGATAAAATATCCACTAATATTGGAACAAAGGTATTCTATTGAAAAGGGGGAAAAAAAAGAAATAATAAATTATCAAAATATTAATAAAAATCAGCTGAATTAAAAATTAAGAAAAAAAATAAGAAAAGCTTAAGAAATAATATTAACAAATAAAATTAATATTTTCCTACCAATCACCTATTAATTTCTCGCAAGTGTAAAATAATATGAAAAAGACATGCCTATGTGTAAATTTCATTCTTGGCATGCTCGGGTTATCGTAGAAAAATAATTTTAAAAAAATGTTTAGTTGGATGCAACAATAGTTGAAAATGTGCACAAAAATGTAAAATATATAATACATTAAAAAACATTTCATTGCAAATCGATTACATGAATACATATGATTGTAGGGTAATTTTACTACTCTAGGCTGGTAATATATTATGGTTTAATAATTTAGTAGTGTTGATTATTATATTCCCAGTTTAGTAACAATGAAAGTGATGATTATGATGGAAGTTTCGGGGGAAAAGTGGCAACATGGTAAACATTAAAGCCAGTAGTATGATGAGTCTGTGGGGACATAAATCTCACCTGAAGATCATACAGAAATGTGCCATAGAAATTTAGCAAGGATTAAAACATTTTACATATTATGGCAACTTTGCTGAATCAAGAACATATTAAATATAATATAGATACTGTTAGTGTCTGTGTATGCATAGATACTTTAGTGAATCGTTAAATATTAAAAATAATAATAGACTGTGCTGATTTTTACTAATATCCTTATCCATAAGCATTTCTTAATAGTAATTATTTATGCATAGAGGTCCAAGAAAAAAACATGCTTTCCTCTACAATAAAATCAGCGGGAATAGTAGATTTACAAAATAGTTTATTAATTCTGATAAATTAAGTAATCATTAAAATACAATGTCATGTTAAACACAAAAATACCAGGGGGAAAAATACCAGGTAAAAAAGTGCCCTTTCCCAAAGGATAGTTATCTCCCTTTAAAAATTAGAGTTATCTCCCATAGCTGGTGGCCACAGATGCTCCAAAGCCCTTTGATAGAAAACACACCCAGAAAAAGCCATGCTTAGAACAGTGCTAATGGGCTCACCTCGTCTGATGTGGTTTTGTCCTGTGGTCTCTGTGGTGTGGGTGGTGACCGGGGTTGTGGTGGGGTACGTGGGGGGAGGAGGTCTGGAAGCACGTTTTGACTGTGACGGGGTGATTGCATACCTGGGGGGAAAAAAAAGACAATTTAATAATGTGGCATGTTAGATATGAAAACAGGTTTGAGAGTTTTAAAGACTAATTATTTCAAATTTAATTTTCTTATCAATTGACTCGAGAGTTTAACCCTCTCCCTGCTGGATTAGGCACAGACACTGCTCTTTAGGACATCTCTGGTTGCCTCCAGCATGGAGAGGGTTAAAAGACTCAATTTATACTATTTAATCTTCTGGTAAATCTGTGAAAGAGAAATTTAAAGAGTTGTTTTAGATATTTTAAAATAATGTTAAATAAAGCCAATATCAATGAAGCAGTCATAAAAGGTAGCACATCAGTGTTGACAATACAATACATATTTATTTCCAACATAAGGGGTTTCACTTCACAGCTTGTCAGTTTAGGGCTGGAGGAAACCCGCAACATCTGCAGTGCCGAATGTTGCAGTAAACCTGCGAGCAATATTAGACATTTTTTAATGTTTGACGGTAAAGATGGTGTATTTACCCAGAGCTCCTGGCGCTGATGAGTTGGATGCTGTTCGGTGTATGAGCTGCTGCTGAGCATGGGGAGGCTTTCCACTGCTGCGCGGAGGTTCGCGGTCATTGCGACGGAATTTGTCTGCGTCAAAGGCCGGTTCCGACTTGTTCTGAAATAAAAATTAAAACCATAAGAATTGTGAATATTTACCATTGGTGACTTCAGTGACAACTTAAAAAAAAAAATATATATATTATTTTGTGTAAAATATTTTGCATTGTGCGTGTATTTGTTGTGTTATGAGTGGTATTGGGTTACATGTTTTGTGAAATACCTAGTAGCGAACAGTCTGCAGTTACCACCTTAACACAAACATCTCAAATTACAGAATAAATCCAAAATAAACATTCACCAGACCCTTTCCAATCATAACAACCACACATACATCAAACTAACAATTGTACCAAATTCCCAATTTAAACAAGATTTATAACAATCACAACAAGTCTTACATCAAACTAACAGTCATTTTTATTTCCCAATTTAAAATTAGCTCCACAGAAGCCAGACATGCTACAGAAAGTCCACAAACAGGAAAATAAACATAATTAGAAATCTTCAGCGGAATGCCCATGTTTTGACTGGCACCACCCTATATAAAAACTACAACAAGCAGATCGAGTCAGCAAATATATAATTACACACATGTAGGCTTGACCTTTGGTCAAGTGGTCAGTGTACACCTGGACTCAAAGCTTGGTTTACTTTCAACACAAGGACATACAAAGTGGGTATTTAGTCTACAGACACAGAATGTTAACGATCTCAAGAATCTGGGAACAGATCAGTAAACTTTGTTAAGTCTCTCATTAGTGAGTTATTGAATTGAGCAGAATATCAACCAAGAAATTGTACTAGGCATAATATTGTGTGAACCATCACAGAAAAATTAGATAAACAATAGTACCCGGTATACAGTTTTGAAGGAGCTGCATACCGATAATGTTCAGACAATGTGTTAATATGCAACACAATTTTGAAGAAATAGCATAATGCTCAAATAATAACAAAACACCGAAATAAAAAATAAATTACATATTGTATTATAGACAAGTTATTTGACCTTTTTCTTTATAAATATATGTGTTAAATGAGACCGATAATTTCACATTGTATCTTGCCCGGTAAGACATCTGTATAGAAATCTGGATAAATTTGACAAAAATTGTAAATTACCATTCAATGATACTTCTTTTGTTGTTTTGTTTCTTTTTAAATTGGGGTTTAGAATTGGCTGTTAAATTAGTCTAAATGACCAAGAACAGATGGAATCCAACAAAAATAACCCATACATTATTAGACCCGATTTAATAAAATCCAACATATTTCTATCAATTCCTTAAAACTATTCCAACATATACCAGGAAACTTGAGCTACCCCAGTCTACACTGTTCTACCATATCAATTACGCATTAACGTATTCACAGGCCTATCTCTCCCGAACACAAACACGTGTCAATGTTTGTCCTGTATGGAAGCCCAATTTCGCCTAATCGCTCTGCCACGTGGACACAGCTGATCCGTGTGGATGTAATGAAATAAACGAGTGTGTCGCGAAGATTGACAGCCAATAGACCTGTGCTCTAACAGCTGCTTTACTAAGCTGCGACTGCAATGTACGACCGCAATAAACATCACGGAATCGATTGTTACTGCGAGACAAAGTTACTGAAGTAAAAAAAAAATACCTGAGGTGTAGGTTTACTAGGTGGACACTGTGAGACAAACATCAACTCTAGTTAGACATGCTCAGCAAACACAAGCCTGAAATCTATCCCAGCCTATTAAAATTGGAACCAGTCTTTGTCTGGTAAAATCAAAAGAACCTGTCCGTTCTGAAAGCTTGTGGAATAAAGTTACTGATACTTTCAAAGAAAAACTGAAATGATATCTGGAGGAAGGTGAGCGCTGGGGTTATTAGGATTGGATAATGTGCACACTTTTGTTAATTAGAAATATTGATGAATGAAAAAAATTCCCACATTGTTCACTGTTTCGTTTGCCTCAGTGCTTAGGTCATAAGAGCATAGGCCACTATTCCTTCTTTGATTCAATATTCCTCCCCATTTCTCCCCATTATAGCTGACTAAATTTTCAATAAGACTCTCTCTCTCTCTCTCTCTCTCTCTCTCTCTCTCCTTCTCTCTCTCTCTCTCCTCTCTCTCTCTCTCTCACACTCACTCACTCACTCACTCTCTCATATCGTTCTTCCCTCTACATTTTCATTACCACAAACATAATTGTGTTCTTGAGTTTGGCGTCAATTAATGATCCGGCTAATGATGTCCTTGCTTGAGAAATCAATATCAACCACACGTAATTAAGGAAGTGATCATGTACTAAACGAATCCCACATTCTGATCAAAATATTTGATTTACCATTTTAACGAGCTTCTGCATCAAAACCTCCTTCACATTTCTTTTTTAATCGACAAAAAACAGCTACCATGGGACCTGTTCACAAACAAGAAGGTTATCAAAACCTTTTCTGAAGTAGTTCTTGTAAATATTTGAATATATTGATCCTTCCTTGAAATAAAGTATGAACAATGACAATGGATTTTAGTATTTCTATAACGGCTTGAGAAATTACCAACAAATTAACATATTTAAGATCTGAACATTAATTCCATCTTGCACTGTTTCCCCACTTGCTGAGGAATGTAAAGACACCAATATGGAAATAAAAGAGCTATGATGTATAGTTTGCCAAGGCACTTCCATTTGCAATGTAGAAGTCTTTTAACGAAATGAAAATATAGAAATAGCCATTGAAAGTTGATTAATGACCAATCATTGAAATTTTATGCAATTGCAAAATAATTAAACCACAATCAAGGAAATGGCAAAATGGAATACAAGGGTTGTTGATTTTATTCTCTATGGCAAGTTATTCAATAAGTAGCATTGCTAAATATTACAGAAAAACAAGGTTTAATAAAAGCCACACAAAAAAAAACCCCATCTAAATGCATGTAACAAGGAAACTTCATAATACACGTAATAACTATTGATATACCTGCACATATTTTATTTTCAACAAAATATACTATCATAAATTAATCAGTAATCAAATGCAATTCATTTATTCAATACAATTATTCTAAACACCCATATAACAAAATAATTCATATAACTAATGATATACCTGAATATATTATATTTTCAATAACAGAAACTAAAATAAATTAGGTAATCAGTAATCTACTAATGACTAAATGCAATTCATGTATTCAATACAATTATTCAAAACACCCACATAACAAAATAACCTCTTCCGTGTTCTGAATCCCCCATTTGTGATATTGCCACATATGACTGGAAGGACATGCTACACTATATTGTCAACTTCCAACATTTGCTACATTACTGTAATTTCTAAATTGATATCTGACATGAAAGTTTCCCATGTAACTCATTGAAATCTCGATGCGTTTGGACTCCCCTGGGGTCCCTGAAGGTTGTACAGGGGTCCTGAATGACCCCAAAGATCAGTAACAGCCTCTTGCAGCCCCCGTCCCAAGGGTGCCATCATGGCGTATTTACATAAAATATTTCTAACATTGGCACCAGAACACAAAACTGATCAGATAGATTATGTCATCGAGGACACAACATTTTTTGTATGCATAATTCCATTCCAAGAAGGAACCTGCTATTTCGACTTCTCATCTTCGAATCCACAGATGCAAGATTGTTCTTGTCTTCAAGACAGAGCTACCCAATGCAATTATGAATTTGATGGATGGCGTAATTAAATTTGAACATGAGTCATGTGATTCCGGGCGACAAAATTGGAAGCAAACTTGACTCACGTGTGCCCCGATCTTCTCACTTTGGTAGACAGCGGGACCCAGTTGCTCATTTTGAGGGAGGAAAACGGGGAGAGGGTAGGGGGATGGGGGACCTTCTAGCTCCAGATTTAGATCCCTTGGAGCAAGGGCGCTTGGTCAATTTCACTGGTATGAGGGCTAATCAGCTAATTGTTTAATCTTCTCTGAGTCAACACACTCTTTAAGTGCACAAAGAATGGACGGAGAAATGATCACTGTGTGCTGGATTGCAAAGAGTGTTGCTCATCTGATTGCTAAAAAAGTGGACTTTATTTGCGAAATTGTCACTCAGACGTCAGTAATTCTAAAACTGATTCTGATGAGCATAGCAAGTTCAGCATTCATTTCCTGCAGTTTTCACAAATAAATTGTATTTAATATAATATTCAGAGATAAAAATCTTAATTTATTTATTTTATACTCAAACCGAAAATCTAACTTTATTTCTTTTAATGTTATGTCCATGAACATTTCTCCATATCTTCTTCATGACCTATCTACGTTAGTTCAAATCTACATTAGTTCAACCAATATCTGGTCATGCTTGATGTTGTCATTTTCAACATGTTTAATTTGGCATACAACATAGTAATGAATAAGCAATCAGATTTTAAAACTCGCACAAGCTGATGTTAATTAATGAGCCGAAAATCGAAGCAAAAATCAACTCAGGAAATTTAAAACTTCAAAGACAGACCAACAAGGGGTAAAATACGCTGTTCTACAAAATGAAAACACAAAGCAAAGTTAAAAGGACCCAATGTGAAACAAAATTAAATAGCACAGCTCGGATATTAAAGATGAAATGCTCGCAGTTGAAGACCTTCGCTCTTGATCTTTCCTGATACCCTACAGACAACACTACTGCGGAATTGGGTGTGCGGAATTAGTGCGCGGATCAATACAGCAATCAAGCGCAGATTGAATTCCACCACATTCCCATCCTTCATTGTCAAACTGGCAACGACTTGAAATGAACACATCTTTGTTTAGCCACCACCCTGTGGAGTTGGAGGCTAAAGTTGACGGCTAAACTCGGTGGCTAAACTTTGACTTCCTGTGGCGACCCATTTCTCCATGGCCAGAAACAATAACTCAGCCAGTAATTCTTCAGCTCGCCCCATCGGAACAGTATGCTCCATTTAATTATTTCACCGTTAATAACGCATTGAATTGAGGGCAGGGACCGCTGTGCCACCGTGAAAAAAGACATTCATGGTCATAGCGGCAAATTAACTGATTGCTATTTTGGACAAAGACTGATGACATAAACATTCAGACCTCTGATTCAGTTGTGCGGAATACTAACAAGTGTTAGGCACTTGCTGGGAAAGTTATTTTGCCTCTGAAACCAAATCCTTAAAAATCAATGAAAATATACCAAATTCCCAGGAAAGGTTGATGGATCTTTTTCAAAAGTTATTGGTCATAGCAGACAGGAAGCATGACCACTGCTTCTAGTAAATTTGGATCAAATATAGATAGATTTATGCCATAACATTTCTTGTTTAAGTGGTGTCATGAAAGAACTGTCAATTTCCAACATTAGCCAGCACAGCGATGCAATAGGTTGTATGGGAGTGTAGTCTACTATTGTCAATCCACACCATCGATGGAAATCACTTTCGCATGAAGTCTGGCAACTCCTGCTTGGTAAAACCTTCACAAGTCTGACTGAGAAAGGACAGCAGTGAAAGGAATCATTACCCGAAAGACATCGGTCTTGGAAATACGTAAAAACGTGTCATGGCCTGTCTGCCAATACATTGGAGCTTGATGTTGAGAAAGCTTTCAGATCGTGTACATTTGGTAGAGTTCTTTCATAGGGGGACATGTCACCTTAGTATGTGATAATAAAAGGCTAAGTGACAGACAGACAAGGCAGACAGACAAGACAGGCAGACATCTGTCACCAGTCTCAAACAGTGAAAATCACAGATCTGTTCAAAGTGTAAAATTTAAAAATTCTCGGGTGTCCAAATTTGGCCACCATGGTGCCACTCATCAAGAAAATACATGCATTATTCACAAGAAAAAGTCTGGCTATTAACTGCCAACTGGGTTGGAAGACAATATCAACTCCATAATTACAAAAAAAATGATTACCATTACGATAAATCATTTCCTCTCAACCGAAATCTGAGATGATGTAATCTCACAATAATTACAAATTATACTGAAAATCAATCTAAAACAAGGGAAAACTTTAAAGTAAAGACAAAATTACACTGAAATCTTTGAACAGGAATCGTGACAAAATTAACACCCAACACAGCAAAATTACAACGAAAAACGAGTTATTTAATTAAGGAACAGGGAGTAAAGTTTCATTGGGAATTGAACATAAAGACGGCTCCCTGGCATCAAGAAGGAACATCACGGATCACCGTTGAGAAACCAATAGACTAAAGCTCATTGAATTAGTCACCCAGTGCCACCAGCAGCTTCTGGACATGATCTAGACAATAAACCCTCCCTCGATGAACACTCTGGACAATAAGCCCTCCCCCACCGAACACGTAGCTCACACAATATCGCTGGGATCTCAATGACTCAATATTGTCTTATCACGTTAAGAGAATCATCACATTAGGACTTCCACGGGCGGATCACTGGGATCGAATCATGTAAAGTGCGGTGTCGGTAACAAAGAATTATGACGACCACGTGTATGACTCAAAAACCTGGGCATCTGGTCACTGAGGGGACCTGGTGCATGATTCTGACAAAGAAAAACTGGCAACAAGTTCACGTGGTGGCGTTTGCTGGTGGACGTCTGGACAAGATATCAAACATGTCAAATTAAACTTTTTTAAATACAAGCTTCCGCCTTTTTAAAAATGTCAACGCATTCACACTTTCCGGAGTGAGCTATCATTTTATGCCTCAGCGAGATATGCAATGATCACAGCCAAAACAGCAATCGTCAAGAGCTTTTCCTACCAAAACGTTAAGATAGTCTTTTAACATTCTCCTTGCATATGACAGCAGATAGAGGGTTAAAGACATTTCCATTCCGATCTAAAATGTTAAATCATTGAAAGTGCTATCTTTGCATATTGGAACATTTTGATCATTTGATGTCTAGGACGGCTGACGCTGATGGTAAACAATTCAACATTATCTATCACAATAATAACATCAGAACTTTCAAATGTCTTGGTGATTACACTGGATACGAACCCCAAATCAGAAGAACTGGCTGGATCAGGGGCGATGTTCCAGAAGCTATTGTATACGTAACGACATTGTTAAGACTTAGTGGAGGAAAATTTGATGATCCCGAAAAAATACAATTTTCCTCCATCAAGACTTGCGTATACAATAGCTTCGAGAACATGGGCCCCTGTATTGTTCCATGGTAAGTAATATCATTTGTACCCTTTCACAAAGCCCTCATATCCACTAATAGGAGACAACATCACTCTCATTGTGATCAGTGACAAGGATAGATACACGAGTGCTGGGGTATTCTAGAAGTCAGGAAACCTTCATGCAAAGGGTGCCATGATGGCTATAATGGATGCCACCGACTAGCTGTTATTTCCAATGCCACTTTCTGTCTGGGTTCCTTGCTAGAACAGCTCTGTAATTTACCAAGTATTCATTAACCCCAGCCAGACAATGGCACCATGCAAATGTCCATATCGACCCGGTTCCAAATAACTTTAAAAGCCACAGACACTTATACGAGAAAATTCATCAGTAGAATCAGTTCCATCCATTCTCAGACCATGAATATCTCAGGACGGAACGTATCATTTCTGAGGCTTCAATGTAGATCCAATCAGCCCACACACAAGCACATTCACCAACACCGACGCGATCATGCAAGAAAAATCCTTATTATCAAAGCACTTTCTGAAATAACTACCAGCTCAAACGAGATTGCACACAATTTCTTCTCCACCGTTAACCCTCTCCATGTTGGATTAAACACAGCCACTGCTCTTTAAGGAACCTTCGCTTGCCTATACCACAGAGAGAGTCAATTTCTTTTCGCACATTATACACAAAACCCAATTCCCATTATCACAAACTTAACTGCCCACAATTTCTTAAATCATACTTTCGAGACGACGCAATTATTCCAAACATAGTCAAACTGACAAGAACCATCATGGGCCATCTCAGCATGAACGTTTAATACCCTGAACATAAAGAAATAAGTAGTTGTCCCCTGCATGCTAATTCCTACACAGCTAACGTGGTAAGACTTGTCCTGCTGGCTAGATCAACGTACGTAATTTCATTCTCAGCGTGCAGAACGGACACCCACTATTTACAACTAAGCTGTACTGATTCAATATTTGTCAATCATCGGAGCGTGACCTGTCATTATCATCCTTGAGTAGATGCAGCCGTAATCAGCTGGGATAGACTCGCGCGGCGGCTTCTCTTGTGAAAAATATATACCCGTCTCTTTCACAAAATCATGGAGAAATATCTGTGAGAATACTGGTGAAGAACGTTCACATATCCCCGAATCAAGATCCATAGAGGATCGTATTATCTGAATTAACATTTGTCATAATAGTTTCATGGTAAATAGCAATGTAAATAAACTGTTTTCTTGAAATCCAAATACTAATAGTAAACACGATCAAACTTGAACATATTTTTTTACTTTCTGTTAGCTCAGCAGGTTACCAAGTTAAATGTAAAGTTAATAATAATAATAATAATAATAATAATAATAATAATAATAATAATAATAATAATAATAATAATAATAATAATAA
>JAUTBV010095183.1:0-17243 GCA_032361325.1 Lepetodrilus fucensis
TACACTATGTGTCACTGACACGTCTAGACATATTCTAACATCCTAACAGCATACACTATGTGTCACTGACACGTATAGACATATCATAACATTCTAACAACATACTAACACTATTATATGTCATTGAATCTTCTAGATACTAGTAGATCCTAACTTCATAACAGCATACATTCTATCTGCGATAGACACTTTTAGAAAGATCCTAGTTACATCCTAACAGCATACCCTATATCTGCCATATATAGACACTTCTAGACAGATCCTAACATCCTTGCAGCTTCCACAGTATATGTGATTGAGACTTCCAGACATGTTCTAACCTAATATCCTAACCGCATACACTATCTCTGTCGTTAGTACTTCTAGCTACTTCTAGACAGATCCTAACCTAAACTCCTAACAGCATCCTCGGTATCTGTCATTGACACTTCTATACATATCGTAACCTAACATCATAATCGCAGACAGATCCTAACCTAATATCTTAAACGCATACGCTATATCTGCAGTTGGCACTTCTAGCTACTTCTAGACAGACCCTAACGTCCCAACAAGTGTACACGCCTAGTGGAATGCGACACTGAAGTTATCACGGATCATCCCTGGGCAGACTGTGCTATAATTATGACAGGTGTACTTTATGAGAGGATGTCCTTGGTGACAGTCATCATTGTAGGGATGTAGGTGAACCTTACGACAGTGAGTAAGCTCTTTCTGATTGTCAGCATTCTATGAACACTATTATAGGCAGGACATTTTGGGTAATGAGTTGTAAGTCTTCGTATAATAGGAATACTTTCTAACAATCAGCAGGATATGACGAGGTGTACATGCGAACATTAATGAATTCATGCTTACATGACACCCACGTTTTCAGTTAGGTTAGCTACATAGAGAAAATACGCTATGCCTAAATGCACTTGTCAATATAAAGTATTTAGTATTAGTGAGCGACCTCGTAATTAGCAAGTATAATTCGGCGATGCGTACGTGCGATTAACACTCTCCCTGCTGGATTAGGCATAGGTACAGCTCTTTATGGCATCGTTGGTTGTCTTCAGCATGGAGAGGGTTAATATTCTTAGTGTGCCTAATGTGCAGCTGCGCTTATAATTGTTATGCATTGGTTACGTTACCTGTCTAACGATGTATATTTTGTATCCGTTATAATTTAACAGCAGGCAGTCTCAGGTGTGTAGATGTGCGCCAATGATACATGGTATATGCCAGGATGACGGCTTCGGAATACACATACATAAATACATACATATGCATGTAGAAGTATGTACTGCAGTATGCGTGTAACAGGTGTAAGCATTGATAGAGAGAACATCTGCTTGGCTGTGTCTCGGTGTTTCGTTTTAAGTGTTCTACATATTAACTAATGGCATAATATAGGGGATTGATTAATTTATGGTAATAATAAAAAAAGAAGATTTCCGGAAAGAATATATCATCCTAAGCATATGTCCCATATTTGATGCTAGATCTGTGAGTACGAGTATAAATCGACATATTAGAAGAAAATGATGTATATTTAATATTATAACGAACACGTGTTGTACGTAAATCTGCAAAGGTTGAACCCTCATATACTGCAATCTGACTCTTTTATGGATTTCAGGATGTAGATAGATAGAGATAAGTCATAGAGATAGAGATAGAGAATACCTGACGCCTTGGCATGGACCATTTACGTTAAACATGTACAGTAATGTATGTAGCAAATGGCAGGGAGTTACATTGTGTGTAGTTTGTGTCGATGCATGCTTGTATTGTTTGTCGTATTAGTCATGTTTTGTCTACAACTCTGAGAAGATGTATACGTTTCCTCTGTACAACTGTATCCACGGGAAGCAGGGATTCAGTGTGGGACTGGAACTTACCTTCCGTTTAGCCCGTAATTGCTGTAAGTCCCTAGCTTCGTCCGCGTTTCCTGGCGCCGTTCTGGTCCATAATATAATCCCAACTATTGAGTACGTTACCGACAGAATACACAGAGGAATTATATATGTTATAAAGAGCACACACATCGTAAATACCCTCCTTGAAAGGGGGTAATTCCACGTCTCATCACAAACTATTACATGGAAATTTCCTATCTGCACATCGTAAGCCCGTCCCACCACGAGCTGCACCGAGGACAGACTAACTGCACAGACCCATATCGTCACCAGGACGTATTTTGCACGTGCGGATGTTAGTCTGGACTTGAGCGGGAACATCACCACCAGAAAACGGTCTATTCCTATGGCCATGTTGGTAAACACACTCGCAGACACCGACAGGTGTTGTATACACAATACCACTGGACACATGGGTTTAGAAAATAGCCACGTCTTAAGCATGACGGATGTGAAGGTGAACGGCATACAGAACATTGCCATGATGAGATCCGCGAGAGCCAGGTTGATGAGGAACGGTCGTATATCTGTACGACACCGCCTACCTTTACAAAACACCAAGACGACAAGGACGTTCCCCACGATAGCCAGGAGTGTGGTTATAGTGTATAAAAATATTAATCCTATCTTTGAATCCTCGGAAAGGATCAAGAATGGAATATCGGAGGCTGAGGTATTACTAAATGTGGAATTAGTGGCATTTCCGTAAGTCGCCATGGGTGTTTTTGCCATCGGATCTTGACATGGGTCCCTGGAACAGTCAACTTCCAAACTTCCCATGTCACGGACAAGTAGAAGTTGTAAGAACACTGTTGCTGAGTTTTCATATCAAGTGTACTCCAGCGAGACTGTCAACTGGTGTAGCTGGTGTTCCATAGTACGACTGGCGGTGTTCTATCAGAGGTCTATCCGTGCGAGGAGCCACCTGTACGCTGGAAGATAGCGAGTGAAGTATGCTCTCTTCCTTTCGTCTGGCTGAGATCGGTATAGTGCTGCTCTATTGATTCCCATGTACACGTGCAACACAACTCCCTCTCTATCTCTCACACACACACACACGCCGCTAGGCGAAGTTCATTTCATTAACACAAAACAATGATGTTAGATTTTTTCACTTTTGAAACGTAATCGATCACCGTTCGTTATCCATAAAAAAGAAAGAAGACAGACTGGGAAGATCTGTTGAATCATTCACTACACACCTGGCCACATAGCTATCAATCCGTCTCATTTATTCGCTGGTATAATGCTTATATACGCTGCAGCCCGTTATCACAGTTGGCGGTAGCCGTTTACTGAAAAGTCAAATAACAGTTTTATTTCCAGACGATGAAATGTACAGCGACTTCCGGATTAATCCAAGCAGGTTCATGTTTAACTTCAGCAAATCCTCTGGCCGGAAAAGTTATTCGGTAGATATCCAGGCTAGATATCGGTATCGTTGACGACCAGTACGCGATGGTTACTCAGGGGATGCTCTCGGGAGGATTCTGTAACACAGACTCAGATACGTTAGACTGCCATCAATTCATATATAACGGGCACATTCCAAGATAGAGATACCGTAGTGTACATCAGACTGCAGATACGTGAGATACAGCTCTGCCGCGAAACATACATACAGTCATACTTACATGGATGATAACTTATCGCTGGAAGTTGACCCTAGAGGTATACCAAACGGTTAACTTTCACCGTGATACAGGGTAGTATGCTCGAGCGGGCCACGCGGTCACAGTGGGCCGAGTATGATTAATATCATAAATCCGTCAGATGTCATTCATGGTCTTCCAGAAGGTTGCATGGCTCACTGCACATCTGTGTATAATACAATTATGTCGCTGTCCTCTTCACTAGAGGCGAGGCTGGGTCACGTGCTCTGGTGGTTTTGTGTAACTATTATTGTGTGACCCACAGTACGGCTCTTCAGGACTTTGATCTACCTGTATTTACTGGGACACGTGATGTGACGCAAGGTGATGGTTGACAGAGATGTAGATGTATACATGAAGTATAAGTATGAAGAATGGCCATAATCCTTCCATTAATAATGCAGTAAGCACAATAATGGATGATATTATTCGACGGATGTATCATAATAGGTTTATACGATATTATAGCACGAGATGTCAAGAGGACTTTTCAAACACACACACACACACACACACACACACACACACACACACACACATACGCAAAAACCAACAACACAAACACAAACACACATACATACACACATACATACAAGAGACACACAAAACTTTCTTTGT
The DNA here is from genome assembly GCA_032361325.1 of Lepetodrilus fucensis. Lineage (NCBI taxonomy): Eukaryota > Metazoa > Mollusca > Gastropoda > Lepetellida > Lepetodrilidae > Lepetodrilus > Lepetodrilus fucensis. The sequence continues at coordinate 4,175 of JAUTBV010095183.1, forward strand.
TATTTGCAAATCTGACGTTAAATACATTTCTTTCTTTCTTCTTTAAAATGCACAGATACTTGAATTGTATGTCACGAATTTAAGTTTACACAGATAAAGAACGCACTATCCAGTATAAAGAAATACGTAAAGCTAACATATCGTGCGTGCATGTGCAGCATCCATATACTTGTATCAGTACTATAGGCTTACTGTCAGTAACTGCATCTGAGTCTGGAATACATTAAATATTTATGATGCGGCGTCCTACTGACTAATACATGTATAAATATTATAGATGGAATGAGTGCCTGGTATTTCAAGAGCCCCCCGCAGAACACTCGCGTAGCTCTACTAATTTGAACAATGATGTAATTAAGTAGAAACCACAAATGCAATGATGGTGAATGTATAATACTCCACTGGAGACATATGGCAAAACATATACCTACTGTACATAGTTTCAGACATGAAAACAGAATGCGAACATTTACCTCCATTTAACCCTTTCCCTGTTCAATGGTAGTGCACCCCTGGGTATGTATGGTCATATGTCCACAGACTTACTTACCTTTTATTTACGATGTTGTAAATATTGGAGGTAAATGACGGGGTATCGTGTCCCGAAGCTCTCGTATCTACTACGAGACCATAGGGACTAGCGTTACCATCTCTAATACATGGAGTTCGTGGACTTACGAGAGCGCTATGGTCTCGTAGTGGATATGAGAGCGTCGAGAGATGATACCCTGAATGGCCACGAATTCGTACAATTCTTGACGCTGTACGTGCAAGATGGACGACTGAATGACGTTCATGACCAAATAGATGTACTAAATGTTAGTTTCTCCATGTCCGTACATTCAGTACAGTGTGTTCAAAGTGGTCCGCTGACTTCGTATAGTAATACCATTCTCTAGCCAGTTTAATTTGTGAACATGTATAACTGTCCATTCCTAGAATTTAAGACTATTGTCTAAAAGAGAAACTCAACAATAGAATAGTCTCGAATAGCACCAGACGTTTTTCCATTCCAATACACAAGAAACACTAATGATAACGTATTGACGTAAATAAAATGTCCGTATGTCTGTAGTAGTATACGAAGGTGTCACAAATATACATCAAATCAAACACATTAAATTATTTATACTGACATTCACTAACAACAGATCGTAGAATTTAACGTCTCTTCATCGATCGTATGAAAACTTTATGTCGTAAGCGTATTCCTGCAAGTGACCTAATCTAAGTAATCTGATTGAAAACTGAGTCGGTTCAAGGCCCTGGTGGGAGGCCTTGCTATCATCTGTATTGGCAATGTCTGTATTAGCCATTTTTGGCCGCCCTTGTTAATATGTATCTTTTGTGATGGTGTTGTTTTCTATTTGTTTGTAAGAATGGGTGATACAGTATAATAAACCATGTATATCTGACTAAGGTAAATCGGTTTGTGCAATCAAAACAAGGAAGATTTTAACCCATTATTTTCAGGTATTGGTAACTTGATCAGGTATACTAGTTGATCAGAAATGTAAATGTTTTCATTTATTTGCAAGTCTTGCTTGTTTACACTATGAAAGGTTTCAGCATTGTCAATACAAATAGAAACATATTCGATGATCCCATATAAGCTTTTACGGAAATAGCATCGTCAGCGACTAAAGTTCACAGTGATTTAACGTACGTCTGCGTATCACTGTAAGACAGTGGATGGTATGCTGATAACACGTTAGTACTCATAGTGATCTTACAATATCGCAATCTGATATCCACGTGGTATCCTCGAGGCATAAACTCACCTGACCGTTCATTTATTATGCTGATGTTCTATCGTTTACGCGGGATGTCTCAAAATAGAACCTTTATTTCATTTAGGCCCAGAACCTCGGCATATGAGATACAACAATAATAACAGAATAGAACATGGTAATTGCGGACATGAAGTTTTACTCTTCAGGAGTAAATACAAAATGTACTGTAGTCATTTAAAGTCAATAAGTCAACTGTTATATGTATTCTCCACATTAGTTTTGTTTGTTTCTATTTAGCAACGGCTGTGGATGACCTGGACAGTTACATGTCACGTGTTATCAATATTCTATAATCATATCATGTCTGTAACAGCATAGATTATGAATCATTAATAGTAGTATTACATGGTATGGCTAGTACAGTGATGTATTACCCTCGACTAAATGCTTATAAATGCAAATTAATCCAATGCATGTCAAAAATGCATACTTAGTATTTTCAAGGACGGCGTTATTCGTAAAAAAAAATATCATAAATAAATAGTTTTAAACTGTAGCATTACTAAACCCATTATATTATTTTGATTTCTCTTGAAAACCATTCGAATTTAAGACGAACATTGTAAACATAATACTAATGCTCATTTCATTGAATACGTGCCACTGTTGGATTCTTCATCAATGAATATTGCATATTGAAGTGAAATGGGCATGGCCCGTGGGTTACAAAACATTACTGTCTACGATTTCCTGCTCAACAAGTGTCGTTCCCAAATGCCCATACAAAACTTGAATTGAACATTGAAATCATTCTTAGAAACGTTTCACAACTTCGGGGCCTGGCGTAATATAATATTATAATAACCAATAGCTAAGAACATTCAATATGTAAATTTAACGCCATGATTGCCTCCTAGCAACACGTTCTGAAGCTCAACCATGCAAGCTTGATCCATTAGTGCATAAATAGCCATGTACAGATCAAAGTACACACGGAACGTGCATTAAACCTGTATTTAATATCATATAAAGATGTGTGCCTAGAACTAGAAATTATGATTCAGTCGTCATGTGGCTATGACATCAGAATTCTATCTACATGTAATGAAAGAAGAAAATACGATATGTATTATACTAATGTTGTAACCCTTTGATACCGTTATTACTCCAATGCAATTCTAACGTTGTGTTGATTCCATAGTGGTATGCGTTATTCTATAGAAGGATACGTAGCACACACTGATACAGTTGTATTAGGACCATGATTATTTGAGCAATAATATAATGAGAATTTCCGCACTAGCTGGTGGTACGTATGTACTTTGTCAAGGATAACAATATAAAAAACGGATTAAAATGCATTAAACAATTATGCTTTATGGGTTCTATAAATATTATATTTCATCGCCTGTTGAAAAAAAACCGATTACATGGTTAAGTAAACTTGAAGCCATTCACTACAATTAGAAACCATTTAAAAACATTTACATACGTATATCCATTGTTCATCCACGAATCAGTGTGGTATGTAACACGGGTCTCCATGCATCGCCTGCTTGGCAAATCCTATAATTAAAAATAGTATACTTGAACTTCGTACACGTACATGCCACCTATATACACTGTAGTGTCATAATTGTGAATTATGATTAGGTATGGCTGCATTTTGGTCAAACATTCATGTCCCATTGACCCTGTAATTCAGTCATCAGGCCGCAGATGATTCAGTTAAGTAGGTTCTTGTGTGAACTCGTTACACGTTAATTCAATACACCAATGTATGCATCAAGAATACCTTTCTCTTCAGTAACATTACACGGAGAATTATGGCCAAGTATCACGCTACACCTATATCTTGTACAACATTACTCTCTGGTTGGCAGCAAAGTCCGAGACATTAAACATGCGACGAACACACATTATACGCAACTGGCGACATCCTATAGATTAGCCGCGGGGTGTTTAGACTATGATCCGCCCGTGCATAAAGACGTCAATGTACGTGCAGAGATATTACTAAAACATTAAAATATATTTCCATTGGCGTGTGCACATATAATGCATGTACATGTACATGTGCATGACATTTAAATGTTTGTAATGTCCACATTAACGTGTCTTATCACCATATGTATAATGTATATCCATGCTCTACCTACAGCGAATGGCTACTACAATACCTTCCATACCACCATACAACTTCAGACTATATAGTTCACCACGGTGCTCGCATGCATATATTGCGTCACCTGAGAATGCACACCCTTCTATTATAAAAATTGATGTTCAGTGGATGTTACCTTGATGTTGAGTGGATGCTACCTTGATGTTGAGTGGATGCTACCTTGAACAGCTAAAGCATTGCCTATTCTATTGGTCTCAACCAGCGCCTATTCGCCTCAACGAGTATACAGGTATAGATCGTTTGACTCATCGCACCCATGCACCTAAATCGAATCCACGTATTGCCGTGTTCCACGTGAAGGTATACTTAGAACAGGATGGGGGTTCGAATCCCAGGATTGGCATGGTCGTGTTGCAATGACACACCCTAAACTGGATGCATGCATTCAGTATCCTTGGGATCGATATTGATATTGAATGCATATGCCTATTGTCTTGTCATAGATTACTATAAGTATGCTAACACACTGATCTGCTGGTTCAGTATCCGATACGCTGAGATTTATATTCCGTCTTTACCTCCATAAAGGACTTTTGACATTTCAACCTGAGGAAATAACGAGATGTGATATATGATCACAGTATAAATGGATTTCGGAAAGATCTATACAAATTATGCCTGTTTCTAAATGCGAAAGCTATGTGATAGTTCTTTGTCGATAATCAAATGTGATCGTCATTTACTTAAAACAGAAAATTAAATTACAAAAACGTATAGCATCGTAATTGGTAAATTTGAATACTTAACTGTACCTAATTTTCTCACTAATGTCTATTTTAGCCATGCCCATGTTTTAATACCACTGGCCATGTACTACTACCCCGCATTCCGTGGCATTCTATTGTTATCGATATGGACTCGTAGAACAATGGAAGACGTGATCAGTCAGAAAGCAAAGAATCCCGCAGACATTCAGATTCTATCTTCAGACGTATTAAGGAATTAGGTGGGCTCCGGGGACGTGTTGTGATGTGGCGGGGTGCCGTCTCAACTGAAGACATTATTCATTTAGTTCTCCCCGCAGATTGCGTCCCTCGTGCAAGTGACATCTACCCTCAGAGTGTTGCGAGTGGCTGTATTACATCCCGGGCAGTCTCGTTGCTTCTAATTAATGGCACAATGCTGCCGATTTCCGAAACAAACAGGGATTACTTGAATATAAGGCGAATACATTGATTCCGTGGCTATTGGAATTCAGTTCACAACTCCGCTCCTGTTTTGTCGCCTTTCATGATTAGCCACAGATCTGCATTTGACGCGAGGATGGCTGGTAATTATAAGTAAAGCACTGCGAGATTGATAGAGGAATTTGTTTGAAACTGTTCTAAATCAAATGGCTGTACGTGTGCGTGGACAACAGTGGTCGCTTGTTGCTGCACCTCATGAAGGTGTACGAGGAGTGGAATGTTACACTGTTTTATTTACGTGGATTAATTGACATCGTACACTGCCTTTTATATGTGTGTTACTCTCAGGCGTTTCAACTACCATGCGAGTCGTATTATGTTGACGTTGTAGTACATTCAGACGTTTTAATTGCCGTATCTTGACGTCGTACGTTTCTGAACGTTTTTTAAACTGTCACGCTACAAACGCGATAATAATGTAGCGCTACTAGGACACTTTCGAGCATGCACAATAGTAATGCGCACATTAGTATTATTATTATTAGTAGTAGTAGTAGTAGTAGTGGTAGTAGTAGTAGTAGTGGTAGTAGTAGTAGTAGTAGTAGTAGTAATAGTAGTAGTAGTAGTAGTAGTAGTGGTAGTAGTAGTAATAATAGTAGTAGTAGTAGTAGTAGTAGTAGTAGTAGTAGTAGGAGTAATTATTATTATATTATTATTATTATTATTATTATTAATAGTATTATTAGTATCTTTGCATTACATTCAAGTAACATCCATGGCTATCCAGTATTCGGCAATAAATAGTTTTCGGTATATATTGCAAAATACATCATTAACAGGTATGATGCGAAATATTTCCGTTTTGTTTCATCATACCGTCATATAGTCACGTTACGTTCATTACCTGGATATTCATATGTGTATGCATGTTCGAGATGCAGTGTTAAAGGTACTATGTTAGATTTGATGTTACTAAGCGGTTAACGTGAGACAAAGCATGCCTGATAATACACAACTGAGAAAATGTTCGTTAACGACCATTTTTTATATGGACAGCTAAGCAGATTGATTGGAGAATGACACGCCACTCCCGTCTGAGGGAAGGCGTTATATGTTTTATGAATGAGATATTAGACTTGAGGTGAATCAATCTCCTACTTCGACAAGTATATCGTATTCATGCGATAATTTCTATGCAACACGGTTGATAAATATAGCTATATCTCTTATCAATATCTCGTTTCATAGCATTAATATGCAATACTGACCTTCTGTTTGTTGCAATACATCAGGTTCTATCTCGGTCGACACAGAGTTTGTAAACTACATATTGATTGTTCTAATACATAAGTGTCCACTTGTACAGGTTAATATGTCTATTACTTTGTATACGTCATCATCGCATTCATCTCATAAATGTTCTGATTAGTATTTCCGGGTGGGAACAGAACTACAAATACTAGCTTTGTACGTGCGACATGGTGTGGCCGTGAAGAAGAAGAAGAAAAAGAAGAAAATACAAAAGTAGAAGAAGAAGAAGAAATATTTCGTACTTACTATATGCACAGATATCGGGCGTAGCCTAATGTTTAATACAAATAAGCACGCGACCGAGTGAGTGGCACATGAGTCAGGCTCATTATAAGCATAATAGTATACGAACTATTTCGATTATGAAATTTAGAATTAGGTTGTTGTTAATAACTGAATGCAAAATAATGCATTATTAGTCCAACAAACGTAGGGATATTTATTCTAACATGTTTTATTAAAGTTCGTAAAGAAAAAGAAGTACTCCCATATAAACCCAACATATAATAATTTCCCCTAATCAGATTCTCCTACATTGATTTGGTAGAGCACGAATGTTTACGTTATTCAAAATCATTAAAACCTTTTCTGTTGCAATTTCTCAGGGTTCTGCCTTTTGTTAATCTTTGACTAGACGAATTGTACCGCACTTTCTTAGTTACCGAACAGTCTTCATATGTACCCGCTATGGTGGCAAGTGATGGGTGCAAATCACCACCGCGAACAGCTATCGATTAGATGGTCATGCCATCAAGACTCGTAGAATATTTGTCGGTCAACAGATGTTTAGCATCTGGCGTGAAAAAATACTTCTCGATGTCACTTGGATCAAAGATGATGAGAAAGGTTCGACACTTTCCAAAATTACAGTAACACGACTCCATTAGCTGCATAATTAGGTGGTATAAACAATAGTGTTATGTTCACTAGATCCGGGAGATGCTATTGTGTATATAAACGGACGTTCAGCAGTCCATTACAGAATCCATTCTGAAGGAGCCCATAACTGGTAAGTTTACGCCTGTTCACCCTCTGAGGGTGCACTTACTAAATTTAGAAGATCATAATACGACAATATGTCTGTCAATGTGGATCAGGAACACAATTCCTGAGGGTTCGCAACCAAGACGAAACCCAGCGCACCATCCATGAACTAGCCTGGCCCAATTATGCCACCATTACCGAATACTAGTATGTACAGTGTCAAAACTGCTTCTATCTAAGTGTATTAAAAACGTACAAGTAATCACATGTTTGTATGGAAAGTATTACTACATGTATTATTTATTTATTAATTATTTACGTCGCAGCGGGAATATTTCATCCATACCATAAGACTACAATGTTATTTCATAAAATAATGGTGGGAAGTGTATAACTGTGTTAGTTTTAATGCTGAAAATATTGGTATTCGTAGAAACAATATGTTATTTCATACACATACCAAGAGTAGGATGCTGAAGGTTTGAGTTCATACAGAGTGGTGTACTCTGGATGAAAACGCAGTGATGCACTGCATTTGAAGGGTGTTATTTTAACTTAGTGATGTATTGGGGAGAAAGTTTGATTTGCCCCTATACCCAGTTCACATGCACGGTATTTCCTCGGGAATCTAAGGTTGCACATACCGGTATGTACATATACATACGCGCGTAAAGGTTAATTTACTTTGCGTTCGCATGAAGTAGGTTAAGTTAGTTATGCAAACATTTAGTTTAACAACCTCAAGGAACTGCCATACCTCGTAATTACTTAGTAGATAGTGTGATTTGAATACTTTGAATATATTTCCGATTACTCCGAATGTTAAAGGGAAGGCAACTATATTAACTATCGGAATACCCTTTTCCGCTTAAGTTTGTTTTGCCGATTGGCGTCAAGCATGTACAACCTGCCATGAAGCGGCAGAAAGACAAGTGAAGAAAGAAAAGTGACGATACGTATGCCAAGTGAATGCACTTTATATTATTAGCTCAAATTCGGTGAGAAAGCTGTTTGTTCTCTTGGAAAAAAACCTTCAAAAATTGTTTTAATGCGTCCGCATGATACCATTTACATACAGGGCAGCTTTATACATGTGCACAAAGACATGTGCATGACCTCAAGACCTCATGGAAATTTACACCTGATATACGTGTATACACACATACGCAAATTTGTATAACTATGCAAAAGCGTGCATGTGAACAGGTTATTACACTAATATAGTTATATATCGCAATACCGAGGCTACAGTTATTGCATACAATAGGTATGTAATATCACACACGATTGTGTAATAAATTAATGTATTTCCCCATGTATCTGTGTTTCCAGTCAGTATACATCATGAGAGGTCTTCTACTGTTTCTGTCCGTGTGTCTGTTGCTGTCCACCGTCGAGAGCTGGGGGAGATTTAGATGGAGAAGTAGACGAGTGTGGGGAATCGTCAAACGAGCTGCCAAAGATTACGCCATCAAGAAAGCGCTGGCCGCTGCCGCAGCCGCTATTGGGAAAAGGGGTTCGTACAGTATCTTGAGAATCATCAACACTTTTATCATGTCACTGCATACAGTTCAACTTAAAAGCAATTTTCATCAGTTTTGAGTAGCAGACCGTTCGAAATATGGGTTTCGCAACACTACGGTTACCATTACGGATACGGTTAGGCCATCGGTTTATACTCAACTTGGCCTGTGTTTATGGCATGCTCGTCAATCAGCCCCGGATTTGTGTCACTTTTATGAACATTTAGGATGACATTGTCATTGATATCAAAAGACGCTCGTTAGAAATTATCTAGATTATATCATTTGTATTCGCAATACTCTGGCTTGCCCCGTCATTTCCATCGTTTACATATGTATACCCGATTTGTTAACTATTGTAATCGTACGTTGTCTAAGTTTAACGGTGGGCAGTCTCGATTTGAATCGCGCAAAGTATTGAGAAAATACCTTAGGGCATCGCTTTGAGATATCACGGCAACTTCGTGACATCTCGGAATTTGAGATATGAATTGGTACTTACATTGTAGGTTTCCATTACACTGTACAGCCATGTCATGTCTTTACCAATCATTGTTTTTCATTGTTTTTCTGTGTACAATAATTCAATACATAACGCTGCAAGTCTTTGCATTTGTAGTTATAAAATGTGATAAGATATTTCAAGACATCTTTCCCCATGTCCGCCATATTGCAATGGGAACCCTCCACTTAGGTTCGAGCAAATAATCTGCAGATATCGGTCGGTCAATCCGAATGTCTCGTACGAAATCCTAAACATTATCATCAGCCCAACTCGACAACTGCCACAGATCACTGATCGCATTCCTAATAGACATTTGTATTTGTACAGATCTGAGTGAGCTGGACACGAACAATGACGGAGATATTGACGATGCCGAGTTTGAAACTTTTCTGAAACAGCAAAACCTAGGTAAGGTAGTAGTACTTTCACAAAACTAGCACTGTATTTAAATGAGAGAGAGAGAGAGGTAGGAGTGAGGCGAGAAAAGACAGATGAGAGAGAGAGAGTGAGAGAGATAGTGTGTGTGTGTGTGTGTGAGAGAGAGAGAGAGAGAGAGAGAGAGAGAGCGTATTATGTTTTGTAATTTTAAATTGATAACGAACATATATGCTTGGTTCAAATATATATTAGTATTCTCAGTTTCTTAAATCAAACCATTATGTTTACATTTCAGCTTTGGAGTGAAGTCATTAGATCTTTCAGCAGGTTAATCAAAACCCCACTATACTTTCAATAAAATTGCATTAATTCAACTATTATATTATCTGTTATGATTTATGGCTCGTCCTGATAGTAGTAGTAGTAGTAGTAGTAGTAGTAGTAGTAGTAATATTAGTAGTGTTTGAGACACAGAGAGAGAGAGAGAGAGAGAGAGAGGGGGGAGGATGAAGAGAGAGAAATATATATTTCTAGATTACAATTTAATAACAAACAAAAATATACTTGTCGGAGAAAGATCATGTAGTTGTGTCAGCATTTATACACATATCCAGATCTGGCGTATTGGTCATGATACGTACAAAATTTGTTCCCACTACCAGAAACTTATTTTGACATAAGCCCCGTTCACATGCACACATTTGCATACGTGCAAATATATTTGCATATGTGCAAATTTGCATACATGAGTAAATTTGGTCATGTGAACGCATTTACATACGTGAGCAAATATACTCACGTGTGCAATTTCATCTGATTGATAAATCAGTTACAATAATTCGTAGCGCTTAATGTAAACGTGTGATCACCGACTGGTACTAACAAACCAATGATGAATAACTGCATCCCCACTATACAGACAGCGTCAGAAAGGTAACTTCCGTGAACATTGATACCGGAGTGGGATCTGAAGTCCAATGTTCTATATGTTTAATTCATGTATATAATACTCGGGCAATAGTCAGTGATCATGTGAACGCTTATCAAATATAGATTGCACACGTGAGGGTCCACGTGAGTAGCATATGCATATGTGTATTTTGTTAACGTGTGTGAAGTTTGGTCATGTTAACGGGACTTTAGTTTCTTTTAACTGTGTGCAGTGTAAATTGACCATTTTGCCACCGATTCTAAACTATAGAAAGATTTGTACAGAAACAGTGACAACAAACCACACAATCGTTTAATTAATTAATGCCTGATTTATTGATTTTAATGAGCCGGTGTTGACATATCATGTAGGTAGCAGTTCCTTATAGAACTTCATCTGAAATGTAGGCAAGTATAAATGAAGCAACGATTGATAGGAATACATTAGAATCGAGTTGTTTGGGTATAAATATTACGGCCATCAACGCTCGCTTTCGCTCTCTCTCTCTCTCTCTCTCTCTCTCTCTCTCTCTCTCTGTCTCTCTTTCTCTCTCTCCGCTCTCCCTCTCTTATTTCTCTCTCGCGCTCTCTCTCTCTGAATGTACATCCGGTATGACGTCACCTGGTCTTAGACTCCAAGGATAAATATTATATACTAGATTGGTTTAAATGTCTCGCGCACACAAACAAGCACACACATACACACACAGTGACACACACACAAACACTTACACACAGTAACACATACACACACATACACACACAGTGACACACACACACAAACAAACACTTACACAAACACAAACACACACATACACACACATAACACAGTGCCACAGTGGCACGGCAACAGGACGAAACTCAGCATACTAGTATACAGTATACATATATGTACGTACTTGTCTAGTTCAAGTGTTCCTGTTTGAGAAATGTTTCAAACTCCGCATCGTCAATATCCCCGTCCTGGTTCGTGTCCAGCTCACTCAGATCTGTACCAACACAATTGTGAGTTAAGAATAGTCAGTTATTATACCATGGATACAGGAGGAAGAGTATACAATTATATATAGTTTCATAACGTTTACTAGCTATAAACAAGTAAGGATTTTCATGGTGTACGGTATATGAATAAGCATATGAATGAGAGTACGTACATATGTGTTTGCATTATACGTGTGTACATGTGACTGTATGTATGTCTGTCTGCCTGCCTGCCTGCCTGCCTGTCTGTCTGTCTGTCTCTCGCTGTGTGTGTGTGTGTGTGTGTGTGTGTGTGTGTGTGTGTGTGTGTGTGTGAGTGTATGTGCGCGCGCGCGTGAATTATATTAGTATTTCACTCCTTCTATTAAGATATTCGTTTAACAATGTCAGTTACATTAGTTTTAAATCCAATTTAATCTAGTTCTACTGACCCCTCTTCCCGAATAATGAAGCAACGTAAGTAACGGCCTTCGTGGTGGCGTAACGTTTAGCAGCACCCTTGACGTCTCTCCATACTCGTCTCCATCCCCAGCACTCGACGGTAGACAGCAACACACATACACACATAAACAGTAGAAGTCCCCTCATGATGGACACTGACTGGAAACACCGATTTAGACATATTATATGGGGAAATAGTAGAATGAAAGTCCCTGCTTTACCACCATAGGCTGGAGACCCGGATGGATGAGATGACAATGCAGATGGCAACTCACTACCAGTATGGAACACAGCAGTTTAGGTTGTAGAAAAGCGAGTTCACATGTAGCGTTCCTTGACCACCTGTACGACACGGCGTATCTCGTAAGTCAAGTCCAACCTTAGTAAGAGTGTGTTACCTTATAGAGATACAATATTCCGTACAGGAGGACACAGTGTACTTTAGTGTAGCCCTATGATCATGAGCGTGTATTTGTCCATACTTAGTATATATTATTAACGAGGCAAGAACTAAATCCTGCGTACCTCCACTGTATGTTTCTGTGTAGAACATGAACACGATATATAAATTTCGATTGCCTGTGAATATTTTATCTACAATTTATAGTAAAATAAATGTGTCACAATATATTACTTACATGTATCCGTTATGATTTCCTTCAGAATGGATCCTGCAATGGCAGACGCCCGTTTATATACATTAGCATCTTCGTCTATATTACCATTGTGTTACCTGAAACTCCCGGACATAATCATGAACGTAACAGCGATACAATTAAAAGTCGCGCCATCGTGATAAAAAAAAATTGTCGGAGGTGTGTATTTGGTCGTTCGTGTAATCCACCAGCGATGGTATCTAGGAGTAAAGGCATAATATCACAGTTGATTGACCTGTATAATGGACAAACGAATTTCGATCTGAGACTAATTACGTTTGATTTATCCACCCAAAAGTTGTTATTTACTGATGT
>JAUTBV010095194.1:0-22532 GCA_032361325.1 Lepetodrilus fucensis
CCTAAGTTTTCAAGCAAGATTGGCCTACTCATGCAACATTAGCTATGAATTGGTCCGGCCAATTAAGAAATTAAATTGGTCTGGTCTTATGAGGAAAATTGCTACGACAATGTGTCGTTGTAAACTATTGGGGCAATGTTTTCATAAACGTACAAATAAATCATTAAAACAAAATAAAAATCATAACAAAACAAATTCCTCCAATATTTCTGACATGGACAGTAGTAAAACACTAACAACAGTTTTAGAGCAACACAACACAGCACGTCATCTTATCCCTTTGCTCCTGGGAGTATACGACAATGATATGACTTGTGGATCCATTATACTATCAGTTCCTGGCATGGTATACATTACAAGATGTGTAGGTGTTGGAAGATGAGAAAATCCAACCAGGTGAGTCACACCTCTTCTGTTGCCTCTGTTTAGTGGATCTCTCAGTACTGTGTGGCTAGAACATAGCACTAGGCCCCGTACATGAAGCTCTGTTATATAGTCTTAACTTACATTACTGACAGTTCCACATATAGGCTGTGATATACCTTGTTTACCAAAATATAGATCGCTTTTCCAAACGACCCTGTCCAGTATTGTGTGTGAAATGGTCCATGATAATCAAGGTTGTTTAAGATGAGTATTCAAAATATTATATTCTTGTATACTTATCTCCTCTTTTAACAAATACTTCTTCCGTATTAAAAACAAATTAACAATTCCTTCTGTCAATGATGACAATACTGAGTGGCTGGACAGACACACATACATGTGTGGTCTATCAGTTAAATCTGATAAATGACCTGATAAATAACTGATTTGATCATTTTATTTGGACATTAATTACAATTTCAAAGAAATCGAAAAATAATTACGATTGGCCATTTCAACACAGCTGTTGCTATGTTAAACTAATAAACAACCTTGTAACATCCTGGTCACTATGGTTGTCATGGCAATGCAGGGATTATCAAATCCGTGGATCACAAATGGAAGGTCTGCATTTTTAAAACAACTGAACCACAGCATATGAATAATTCATGTACTAGAATATGATTGGATTAAACACAAAGGTGTGCCAATATGTTAGCCCACATATTTATTGTTGAAAACAATCAACATGTAATGTATGCCCCCAAAACATGACACTTCACTTCCTGTTTAAAAGCTATCACTTCCTGTCTGTTCTGGGGAGTGCTGCTAAGTAGGACTATAGTTAGCAAGTAAATACCAGATAGCATTACATAATGATTTGTTATTGGAATCTTTATTTATTGTTCCGTAGGAGGTCCGCATTGGCTGTATATTTACAAGAAGTCCTGTTCTAGTCTGCAGTAGTCATAAATGTGTATTTATTTATTAAAATAATATTTGTCTTTGTCTTGCCTCATCTCCTATTCTCCCTTTCCCTTGCCAACCATCATTCTCTTTATTATGATGTCTTAACCTTCTCCATGCTGGAGGCATCCAGACATGCCCTAAAGATCAGTGGCTGTGTCTAATCAAGCAAACAACTGATGTCTTTAACCCTCCATGCTGTCAGCAACCAGAGATGCCCTAAAGAACAGGATCTGTGCATATTCCAGCAGAGAGAACGTTATGTTATACCTTTAAACTATACTATTATAATAAACTTCTGAATTACATATACTATACCTCGTGTAAGTACACATGAACTCTATACTATATCTCTACCTAATAACATACCTCTAAACTCTATACTATACCTCTAACTCATTACCATACCTATAAACACTATACTATACCTCTAAACACTATACTATACCTCTAAACTCTATACTATACCTCTAACTCATTACCATACCTCTAAACACTATATTATACCTCTAAACTCTATACTATACCTATTAACTCCATACTCTACTGTAAATCTCATTCAATGAATAAACAGCTGTATTTGATACACAACTATCATTTATTATTATCACTTAAACGCAATCTCCAGCACATGTACGACTCATGCATATTTATGGAGACACAATTATAATTTATGGATTGGAATCTCTCTGCGTACATGCCGCCCCGAGTCATGCAGGTAACTGCCTCTTTGTACCGACCCCAGCCTCGCCTCATAACAGTGGCACGGTCCACTGATATACATTGTCACATCAATTTTGTACATCCGTTAGCCGAAATAATACTGTATAATATTTGACACACTCCATTGTTTGCCTATTTCACACACATATGTGTCAGTCAACATAACGGGTATCGGGCAGAAGTATGACAATTATAACCTATGATTGCATTTGAATGTGTAAACATGTAACAATAATATTAGGTTTGACATGATCAAAGGTTTGAAATAGATACTATCTTGTGAGTGAATATGGAGTTTAACGACACTGCGCGAATCTTTCACTCATTTACGATGATGATAATATCTTATAAATATGCAGAAGTATATATAAAATAAAGATACATGTAGTGAACACTAAAAACAACGATATAAAATGTCATATTTGGTAAAATGAACATTTAGCAAATTGCTTTGTCTTCAATAATCTTGTCTTTAAAGTGTAATATTATATTCAAATTAAGATATCATAGCTACAAATATATTTTACATAACTGTGTTCATAATAGCATTTAGCGCTTCTGCAATAGCATAAATATAAGGACGGAATATTTCTGAAAACGTCTTGTTCTTTCTAGTAGACTAATTAATGGTGAGATATTGTTTAACATCATTGCAGTAATGTGTCACCCATTATGCGAACAGATCAATAAAAAAATATATTGTATTATCATTGCCGATATGCTATATGAGCCTAAATCAATGTGCGCATACAGCGAGCTATGATATCCGTGTTGCTAAGATCATTCCGTGGAACAGCGTCCAGATTGGTATTTTCTGCATAATCTTTCAACATGACAGCAACATCACTAAAAGGAAATGTCCTGTTCCAGAGAATGATTGTAACACTACGAGAATCGTAACTCACAATACATATTTATTTTCAACTCTTGTAACATTAGTCGAGCATGGTGAAATATTCCTATTAGTAAAGCGCCAATTCAATAATTAAAAATCGTAACATTAATATGGTTGTTCTGTAAATTCCTGGAATTGGGCTACGACCATTCTGTGGAACGTGAACTAGCCCAGGGTCCCGTTTCACAGAAAAACTCTTGCGCATTACTATGGAGTTATGACTCTCGTAATGCTATGATTGTTCTATGAAACCGGAGACTTGAAACAGTGAAAGAAAACTTAGCATACATAATGTCTGGCAACACCTAATCTCCTACAACAGCGTAGGCAGTATAAGAACATAATCCATTCTTCATGTTGGTCATTGACTGAAATACTGCCTGAATTTCAGAAGGTTACTGCAACCACAATGGGCTTATATGGCTGTGTCAGAGGTCGGGGGTCATTTTTAGTGACCTCCCTATGTTGAAAGTGGGTGTTACTGGTCATTCAGGAAATATCAGGGGTCAAATATACTGGCTACGAACAGGTTAACCCCCATTAAAATGCAGATGTATCTTAATTTAGTTTTATTGCTTACAACAATTTGAATAGTTGAGAGACTAATATACATCAGTGGTTTCAGAAGTAGAAGTAGGTGTCAGAGTAGCACAAGTAAGAGGCAAAAGGTCTACACAAATCATACTTTCATCCACAAAGTTGTATCAGCAAGATTGAAAGTAGACGGCAGAATTAGGGAAATAGATGGACAATGGCAACTATGATAGCTGGTCAAATATTTGCAGCATTTACAAAGCATACAGCAATTTATTACTTTCAATAATATACTTTGAATGAAAAGGGTGAATAATAAAAATTGTGTAGTTTAAAATAAAGATGCAAAATAAAGTTAATAACATAAGAAATAATATGAACAGAACAGCAGATTCAGAATCACATCTGTTACTTTGAAAAATGCAAATGCAAGTTTTGCGATACTAGTATTTAGTAGTAACTTATTTATGATGTGTTTCCAATCCATCTTTACAAACATTTTACAAACAATCAAAATGATAAGTCTATATAAATCACATATCCCTTGGAATCACTTCATACCTTTTTACTGTATCATGATCCTCATAAAAATCTACTTCAAAATTCAGAGCGGATCCAATTCTGTGATGCCACAAAGTTCTACCATTCCCTTCTGAATGCCAACTACAAGGCAATACAACTGTGACACGCCAGCCGTCAACACAATGTATTATCTCCCAGCTACCGACCAACCAACAGACCGGTACATTCCCAAAGTGTGATGAAGCATGCGATATAGGCTGATACAGGCCAGTACAGTGGCCGGTTTACATAACAGACTATATGTCACGGTCTCTCTCTCTCTGAGAGTCTCCGTCTATCCCTGGTAATACTAATACTATTACTGGTATTAGTTCCGCAGAAGTTCCCAATGTGACGTACAGTAAGTTACCCCTGACATGTGAGCTGCAGAACCACTCAAGCTGAGCATACTGCTAACACAAATAGTAGATTATTTATTAGTTATTTATGAGTTATTACTTATTGGAGCGCAGTGGTCGCAGGTTGGAGCCTAACTCGCACTATCGTGTAGTACTTTTTAGAAATGTGCTTAGCGCTTTAGATCCACACTGCTCCAGTCCACCCAACTGTAAAATGAGCATTTGAAAAATGTCTGCTTGAGTTGTATACTCCCCAGGGAGTTAAGAAGGCATATTGATGAGGTGATATCCCTTCGAGAATGCATTAGCATGGCGTCATGAACTATTCAAATGTACTATTTGTTTGTTTGTTTGTTTGTTTGTTGGTTTGTTTGTTGGTTTGTATATTTATTTATTATTTATTTCTATTTGTCTGCCTCTGATAACATTTAATCCGATTTTTTTGTTTGTTTCTATTTTCAGATATTACTTAGGAGAAATATTGAACACTTTTTGCAGCCAATAATAAATAAATATAACAGGCACCAAAAAAACCAACATATTAAACTATATATTTTTTCAATATCAGTTTTTTTCTTTTCTTTACCACTCAAGGTGATAAAAGATAATACACAAATTATACATGACAATAAAAGTACAACAATGGCAATAATATGACCATCAATTAACCAAGTTGAATATTACAGTGTTAGCTGGTGTAATAAAGTTGTTGTGTTACATGGCATCATCCAGGTGCAGACAGCACAACAATCAGTTAGCAACAAGCATTGTGCAGTAAATAGGGCGATGACAATCGGACTGCTGTCTTGTCAACAGACAGCAGTTTTCCGGTACACTGTCAGACAATATTAATATTAATTTTTATTGGAATACATGTAACAAATATTTATCTTCAGTTATTTTTTTTTAAATAGGTTGGATTACAAGTAATACAAGCCAACGTCACTGACAGAAATGTAGCGAAACTCCTCAAAACAATTGTGTTTCTGCGATGAATGTGAACTTGATTATACAAGCTATCGATATATTGAAAATATAAATACCATCTTGATATACTAGTATGTATTTGTTATAAATTGGTGTTGTCGCTTTCTAGATACTTTCACTAATATCATGACTTGTCAGTTTGTACTATATAATGTCATATGGAAATATTTCAGCCATCTTTTGATTAAATATTAAACATAACTGAAAAAAAATCAGAGGTGGCAAGGAAATTCCTTTAGTCAGATAACATCTGATCTCTGTAACTAACCTAAGAATGCATGTTATTTGATTAAATCGATGCTTTAAGACATAATACTACTGGTGAAGAGAAGCCCTCTGGGCACTTGGAAGACAATACAAATTATATGTCCATTTCGTGGCAGAGTATATCCAGGTCATGTCAATGTCATGTCAAGTTCATTGTCCAGTATGGTATTCACCCCTAAGAGTTACCCACAACCTAAAGTCTACAAATTTCAGTTGTAATCCTTGTCAAATATATTTAAGGCAATGCTTATTTCCCCGATTTAAAATAAAATATTTTGGCCTTTAAAAAAATAGTCATACAAATAAAATTAAAAACAATTCAACTACTTCCAATTAGTTTTGGACAAGCAGGTTTTCACCAATATGGCCGACCATAGTCAACACACATGCATTAACTTTGAGTTGGCTTCTACTCTGGCAGTGGCTTCCTGAGAATCATGCCCATCATGCAGCCAGTGCCACATGGCCTGTTTAATTAATGCCACACGTTTGCCATGCAGACAGTGCCACATGGCCTGTTTAATTAATGCCACACGTTTGCCATGCAGACAGTTGGAATAGAACCACTAACATTTGTCAGATAAACAATGTCACTGCCTACTGGGTGGTCTGCGAGATCCAGGAATGTATCATGCCATGGAACAATACTGATGAACAGTCCTGTACACACAGGAAAACCTCACTGCCTTGAAAGCAATGAATACACAGTACAAATTGGTATGTGCACATTCCATGGAGGCTTGGTAAAGTATACAACATGTGCATTGCCAGAACTCACTGTGCAGGCAAAGTTACCTACGGTATTCTTGAAATAATGGCTGGATTACAAACTGTACTGACAGTAGTATTGTGTAATGGTTATGGTAGGCACATCTATTGGAATGGATAGTTCATGGACCATGCTGGCTTTTTACCTACAAAATGGTGAGCGCACTACTGTATTGACAGAGTTACGTACCTTGGTATAATAGTGGGTGCCACCATACTGAGTGACAGTTTAACCTGCCTTGGCATATATTGTATTGACAGAGTTACGTACCTTGGTATAATAATGGGTTCCACCCTACTGTACTGACAGAGTTACCTGCCTTGGCATAATAATGGGTTCCACCCTACTGTATTGACAGAGTTACCTGCCTTGGCATAATAATGGGTTCCACCCTACTGTATTGACAGAGTTACCTGCCTTGGCATAATTAATGGGTTCCACCCTACTGCAGTGACAGAGTTACCTACCTTGGCATAATGGTGGGCGCCGCCCTCGGAACGGATGGTTCCGGCGCTGGCCTTTCTCTGTGGTGCATCTTCTTCGGTCAGTGGCACATTTCTGAAACAATAATTAAATCTCTGTTCAAATTATAATCACAAGCAATATTTCGACCAAGGATAGTGTACTATTTAATATTTGAGAATCAATTTTTGAATTGATATGATATTATGATATAGAAATATTTGCATAGCAATGCTCAGATGCACTTTAGGCTGGTCTGAGTAAACAGGAAACTGTCACAAATAAACTCAGAATGAATATATATTATACACATTTGATGGACATAGTATTAAAGTGCACACACAAATTTACAAATATTGTCACCAATTGCAAGCATACTGATTTGCATTGACATTACACATGTCATCAGGCAACAACAAAACAACAAGTAGTACAGAATTATATCATAGGGTAAAAAGAACATACTCAATTATTAGCAATCAAAGAGACACCTACATTCAAAGTGATAACCTTGATGTATCACACGCAACACAAAAACTAATTATCTCAGCTACATAAACAACTGTCCATTTCAATTTGCATTTAGACCTGTAGAGTCTACACATTATGAGTCAAATACATTAGAAAATATATATCAGTCATTTCAGTTTACAATTACATCTCGGAAATCACTATTTGTGATTGGCACGAGATGTAATTTCATTTTCTGATATTAACAAGCTTACAGGCCTGTCAAGATGTCTACCTGGGGAAGGATTCATGATGTATCACAACATGACACAACTGAAGGAACGTGTCAGACTGGTGGGTGTGGCCTAAAAACAGTACATTTCATGTATCTTCCTTTACGATTCACAAATTTGACTTTGATGGATTGCGAAAATATATTATTTCACATATTTGCTTTATTTGTAAAGATTGGCTTCTCCATCATAGCCATTTCCTTGACAACCCCATTATTTTATAGCAGCAAGTCTAAAATAGTAAAACATTCTCATCAATCGTTCATTACAGACTAGTTTTTGTCAAAAAGGTTTCTTGGCATTTTTATCGATTTCTTTTTACATTTCTTTTTAGATTAAAAAAAGTGTCATTATTTAAAAAGGTGTTAAAAATATGTTTTTAAAATATATAAAAATTTCACTAATTGTTTTTGAAAAGGATTAAATCACACACATAACATTATGATTTTCACAAAGAAGTAATTTTACAATGTTTGCAGCATTTCCAATATTTCCACCAGAGATTTCCGTCTTTTATTGGTAACAGTCATGGTTACATTTAGAAATTCCAGATGGCATTCGTTGCTAAACTCTCATTATCATTATTATGAATACAAGTTTCATCGCTATCCAAGGAATCAAGGTATTTTAACACACAAAACAAACCACAGTATCCCTTAAGGCACAGTCATTCACAATCTCGCTGAATCTCTTGATGTAGTGACACCCATTCCAAGTAACCCTCTTCCCTCTGAAGGCAACCAGAGCTGCTCTGTAGCCTGGCGATTGCAAGTAACCCGACATTGAGAAGGTTAACTCAGACCCAAGTCTGATGGAGCCGCTTGATTGTACGTAATTTCCCAAGATTTATCGGCAGCCATCTTATCGTTATCAACATAAACACCGGCATATCATTGCCAGGGACTACCATGAGGGTGGTATGTGTTACGAGGCGGGAACCGGAATGCTCTGATGCTGTATCGGTAGTTTTGGATTCAGATTAAAAGATGCAACTTAATCTGGTAAATGTTTCTTAATGTGTTGGGGGAAGATGGCAAGAAGCAGGTCATATCGTTATCCAGAGTCAATGAGCGGAATTACAAGAAAACTATTAAAAGGTCATCGCCAGTGAATATATGTAGCTACAATCTGAAGTCTGGTTATTATATGGTAATATTGGGATTAAATGTACAGTTAAGGCGCCATTGTCCATTGAAAATGACCATCCCATGAGGTTACAAAGAAAACTATTAAAAGGTTATTGGCAATATCATGACCTAATATATATGATCTGAAGTTTGGCCAGGGTAATATTGTGATTAAATGTCCAGTTAAAGTGCCATTATCCAATGACCAACTCCTGAGGTTACAAATCTTATTTGAATATGATTTTTTATTTGAGTATGATTTCTTTTTGAGTTCATGCTCAACTAAAAGTATGCACTAGGATTTTAGTGCAAAACCTAAAGAGCATGACATAATACTCAACATATTCATAACCTCTGTCAGAGGTAGAGCTACTGTTTACCTGAAGGATCATAGTTTACCTATAGGATCATAGTTTACCTGAAGGAACATTGTTTACCTGAAGGAACATTGTTTACCTGAAGGAACATTGTTTACCTGAAGGAACATTGTTAACCTGAAGGATCATTGTTTACCTGAAGGATCATTGTTTAGCTATCCTATTGTTTACCAATAGGATCACTCTTCAAACCAGTGCAAAGGGTGATAATTCAAACAAGAATTTTAAGTGGCAATATGATATATAAATACATATTGAATATATACTGAATATATAAATTACTGAATATATGGGCCAGTGACGTTATACATGCAATAAAGAATTAAATTGAAAATAAAACCAGCTTAAATTAAGACTCTCAACATCCTGTACAGGAAATTGGGTCCATTTGAAGATTCTCTGGAACTTTGTTTCAATTTGGTGCAATTCCGGTACACTCCAGTACTGCTGTAAATAGCCCCTTTGGCTGCTCTCTCAATCAGCCTGGCTGCACTCAAGCAAGCCATGTGCGCCCAGGTAACATGACGTAAAGTCGGGTAATAAGTAAAAAGGCAGGTAGAAAACAGAACGCCTGGTTCTGATGAAGTCTGGCACCTGGGTTCCGTCTCCCAGAACTGTCCTAAACAAGTGCGAGTCGAGTGCTTCGCATCTTCCAAAGTGAGATTCAAACCAGATCTAGTTTGACCGAGTGTGGGAGTTGCATGCAGCTACAGAAGTAGGTCTACGTGTGAAAGGGAATCTTTTCGGAAGAAGAAAAACTGAAGTGATTAACGCTCTTCCTGCTGTTGGTAAACTGAGATTCCCTTTATTGGCAGTGACTTTCAGAAATTCAGCAGAGGGATGGTTAACTAATCAAGGAGAGGGATGAAACAAGTTGAAATTCTTGCAATGCGAAATGCTTGTATTGTTGCAACCTCTCTTGCAATACGAGACAAGATTCTTTTACAAAGCTGCCAACTTGCATATTTGTGCATGTTTTTCTTCACTAATTGTAAAGCATTTATCTACACATTTACAGAAAATGCATGCAAACATGTATAGCTTCCATGTAGTGAGTTGTAGTTTTAACTAGCAAATGTTGCTGCGTTATTTTTTAACCCTTTTGTAATCACAGCCACATGGAGATGATACAATTCCTCAAGGCAGGAATCAAACAAATAAAATTTAAAAAAGAAAGAAGAAAAAAAAGAAAGAATTTTTTTTTTTTTTAAAGGAATCAAACTCTGAACCTAGGTTTTAGTGGTCCGAAGCACTACCCTACACATCGTCATAGCGCCACATCCAACAACCAAACTCCAACATACAGGACAGTTGTAGAAATTCCTTCCAACTTGAACATCTGCCTGCTTCACACACACCTGTCACAATTTCTGCCCACTGAACTAAACTGTCCATGTCATCATTACCACTAATACCATTAACCAGATATGCCCTAATGAGCAGTGATTTTACTTAATCCAGCCTGGAGAGGGTTAAGCAGAGGAAACAAGTCAGATCCCTCAACGAAACCCGCATAAAGTTATTCTGTGCAAATATTCACCCCCAGGATCCCGGTCGGTTCCGTTAGCCTAGTTTCCCCACGAAATATGAATCATGTTAATGGAGCAAACAGCTTTTCATCCAAAACATTAACTCCTTTAGTGTTGGCATATGTCCAATAATCCAGCAGATTGCAGAGGGGGATTCCTCCTACACTAATATAAGGCCAATGATTTTGAGATAGCAATTTCTCGATGTGAACATGAATGAAAGTGATCTCTGGATTGAGATATGGATCTAAGTAGCAAGAGAGATATATCTATGACAGTACAAAGTGTATGTCTCAAGATCACGAGATCTGGAGATCCAAAGATTTTGAGATCTTCAAGGGAGTCCCCCCATCATCAACTCTTTCATCTTAGTGGGGTGGAAACACATTGGGCTCTGAGCCTAAGGCCCTTATTTTGATTCCTGTAAAGAACACAGTTCTTATCCTATTATTTATAAACAAATCTCCACACCTATATGCAATCTGGGTCTACATTCATCATAGGCACCTGTACACTTTATTACTGGATGCTAACCTGTGATGTGCCTGAAACGTTAATTCTTGTTCTAAACACAGTTGTCATCTGGCAATATATATCCTCTCCAATACTCAGGATTAACTCTCTCAATGCTGGAGGCAACCATAAATGCCCTAAAGAGCTGGGGGTGCATTCAAAGACACAAGTGGCTTACCAAACTAGCCACTGTCTCAGGAGTTGCATCAACCGTACATGGGACATGGAACCAGTTTAGCTAAGCGGCTTACTCAGCCCTTGTGTCTTTGAACGCACCCCTGTATCTTTACCTAATTCAGCAGGGAGATGGTCAAGATGGAAAACTGCTAGGAATATTGGCATAATTTCCCACACAACTTTGACTATTTCCTGCTGTATGTGTGTGTGCAAGTGCATTTGTGCATGCGTGCGTTTAAAAACAAAAATGAAAAAGTGGGAAATGGTGGTAGAAGTCAAGAAACATTTAAATTTTAAGTTAACCATTTCCCTCCATAAAGAACATATAAAATGTGTTGGATGGCTCCATAGTGTTTCCAATTGTCTCTAGCAGGATTATCATCCCAACCCCTTTCCCTGTCTAGAGGCAAGGCATTTTCCAATATATTGTCAACCTGGAATGTGTTCCATCATTAAATACCAATAAACGTGAAGGCTTTGTAGATAAGAAGAGTGTAGCACCACTACACATCAACTGCAGGAGTAAGAGTTAAATGCTACTTTATCATCTGCAAGGCTCAAGGAGGACCAGGGGTGCGTTCAAAGACACAAGAGCTGAGTAACCCACTTAAGCTAAACCGGTTCCCTGCCCCATGTATGGTTCATACAACTCTTGAGACAGTGGCTAGTTTGGTAAGCCCCTTGCAAGCACTGGTGTCTAACACACCCCGGAGTGTAATTCTTTAACAGCTGAGCATGTCGGTAGCTATCCACTGACTTATTACGACTTTCAAATGGTTCCTTTCCCCAACACCTGATACTGTCCCAGCAACGAAGCCCTAAGGATCCAGCATCATATATCACAAGACCTGAATAATTACCAGGGCATAATTCCCTCCCTAATTGTAATCAGACCCTCCCACACACGTCAGGAGAGGCAGAACACAGGAAACATCGCAGAGTCAGCCATGTAAATCAGTAGCCCAAGGCGGTAGAATTGAAATAATTATTTGCTGGTGGTATCAAATAAAAGCCGACAATAGAAACTTAATATTATTGAAATTAGATATTTGAATTCAAGATCTATTGTGAAGTGTTTTGATGCTAGAATGGTCAAGAATTTGAAGAATATATTATTTTGAATCCAAGATCTATCTATCTGAAATATATAGATCTTAGAATGGTCAGGAATTTGAAGAATATAATATTCTTGAAATATTAGATCTGAATTCAGCAGTATTCACGATCTATCTGAAGCATATTGCAGTTACCATGGTTAAGTTTTTGAAGAACATATTCTCTAAAGAACTGATAAATATTCCAAAGATATTCAGATAACATAACTTACAAAATTAAATTTTTCATTACAAAGATAAAAATTCCTTACCATAATACTTTTAAAAGTAATATAAATATAAAATCATGCTTCCTATAAATGAAAATATGGATTTTCCTGTATGCTCCTCCAACTCAATATTCATACAGATTAAAGCATGAACTATGATGAAGTATAGATCACAGTGACCTCACCATATTCTGGTAAAATCAGAACTTTCCTAATCCTGTCAACACTTCTTGATGTTTCCACCATGCATGCAGGGCATTATGCAACAATGTTAAAAAAGCATCACATTGAACCATTCCATACACCCCTCACTCCCATGCCAGCATCAAAACAGCCTACCTCTTCATGTTCACCATTAAGCCCTCCAATGTAAATCCAATAGTTTAAATCCAGCCTGTGCGATCATCATAGAAGCCTTTGGTTGAGGAAAACAAAGAACGCCACATGTGATGGTGTGTATATATTCCTGCGTCTCTGCATGGGAATACAGAACACCGGAACACCGTGCAAGCCAACAGAACTGCTCAAATGTAGGCCACTGCATGCAGTCTCTCTTTACTGGCACTGACGACCTTTGACCTCGACATAATCAGTCGCAGCTAATGAAGCAATTGGGAATAAATCACTCACAAATTATGATGATAATATCCTCACTGGAAAATGTGAGAGACCTCTTTATAGCACTGGCTTCACTATAACATGAATGATGCAGAGGTCCACGCTGCAGAGATGCGATGTGATGTCACTGGATTCAGTTTTCGCCACTCAGGGAGCAATATTTCCCGCACATGGATTCCTCCACTACTAGCACTTGACAAAGCATTAAGGAATCCAGCGAACATTAAATGGCTGAATTCAATAAATTATTCAAACCTAATGCAGTCCATGTTTTCAGTTTCCCAAATGCTAATCACCAATGATGACTATAAATCTCTTATCCCAAGAAATTTGAAGGCGTTGTGGCACAGTTGGGAAGAATCTGGAATTCTCATACTGTAGAATGATTCAATCAATAATTCGGCGGTGATCCAAGTGACTCAGATACAACATAGGAGAGAGAGAGAGAGCAGGTAACACTTCATCAGCTAAGGCCAGAGACAATGGCTCCAGCCATAATTTAGAACAAGAGAATTAGCCACAAGTTAGCAAAGGCAGCCACAACTTAAAGAACATTCAGATTTCAAGGCAGGAATATATCCCGAAATTCCTTCAGAATCAACACGTTTCTTTGAAAATGATATCCGAGGTATTCCAACTGTTAACCTTGAAGTCTCCGATTCTTCTGGCTATTTGGGCAGAATAAAGTCAGCTGGACACTAGTCTGCTATCTAGCCACTGCTACCCAGCGACTGCTATCCAGCCACGCAGCCACATCTAACGAGGTCCAGTCTGGGAAAGCTCCGACTGAGTCTCACGCCAACAGTTTCTCCTCAGGACTGGTTTTACAATAACACAGCTCCCCTCTTGAAACAACAATCAGTCTCATCAGACCGATTCCAGTCTACAGAGCACCATCAGACCCACCAGTCTATGAGAACTACACCTCCCCAACACAAAACCACACAGCCTGTAGACGATGTACACTATCCTTCAACAAACCCTGGAATCTCCTATCTAAACAAGTCAGAATCTGGCAATATCAGTGTCTACACAAAGTCAATGTAATGCCACCCTCTCATACAAAGTCAAAAGGTGTAATGATAGCTATCGACTAAAGCTTTGCATTTAAATGGGCTGTACTCCACAAGTGTGAATATCTTCTTCAGTATCCAATCCAGTTGGTAGTGGGGTGTAAGGGTCTGTATCTAAAGTGATACACAGATCTGTGTTGTATACATACACCACCCTTCAAGGCCCTGCAGAACACTGCGAGTCTGCGCCACCGACAGTTTACTTCAGTTACATCAGTCCTGACAGACACAGACAGACAGAAAGACAGCCTGGGTTGTACATACGCTGGAGGGAATGGGTCCCAGAGTTATATAGAATTACCACTCATGCCCTCTCCCCTCTCTCCCTCTCTCCAGATCCCTAGATGTACGAGAGCCAGCTAGGAGGGAATGTGTAGAGCTAGCTGGCAGAGTGGAATTTATTGAAGAAATCTGGTGTGAGAACTTGAGATCTGATAGAACCAGACATGTCATGTGGTAGCCGATTACCATCAGACTATCAGACATATCATGAACTATCACATGATCAGAAGAAAGTGAATCTTTGTTGTGTTTAAAAAAAAAGTAACTTAAAATTTTTATTTAAAAATATATATATTTTTTTAATTGATGACTACCGTATTAGCCACTTTCCCAGACTAATAATTAAACAAAGTAATTTAAAACAATTTTAATACTCGTAGAATTTATTTTAATCTGTGAGTAGTAGGCATGTATGATACATTTCTCAATTACTCCATCATGTCCAGTGGAGATCTGATTGGTTATGTTAACCAGTAAGCAACTCTTAAAAATCCTAACCAGACTTTGAGCTACTATGGTACCCACTAACCATATTAACTTTGTCACTGAGAAGAAAATACTAACTGCAGAACTCTATTCAAATTTGTTTGAATCCAATCTAATCCAATATTTACACAGAAGATAAGGTAAGTAATATTTTGAAGTAAGTATCAACATAGAAATACAAGCAGGAGTACAATTTCCGAAGCTATTAGTATTACTCTCCTTCAGGCCAATGCTTAAAATTAACTAGAAGATATTACAAACATTCCTCAGAAATTCTAAGAAGGAATTATAAATCCATTAAGTTGTAGAAGATATAGACCATTAAGATAGAGATGAAACACTACTGATTGGCCAATTTCCCCGAAGTTGGCACTAAAAGGTAATTACTCATGGAGCCGCACTTCTAAGTCATTTCCTCCTGTGAATTGTCTGCATGAAAACCAAAACATAATTTGAAAATATATGAACTGTAATCAGTAGTGCATGTTCACAAAAATTGATGGCTTAAAAAAAATAAGCAACTGTTAAAATGAAACTCTCATCATCTTCTATATTCATGCAATGGAAAAATGTCAAGAACAAAAGGTTAGAATTCCATGCGCGATTTAATCAGAAATTGTGCATGTGGCTTAAGTCTAATTAAGCTAGAGATAATGGTCCCTAATCCCAATGATTGCCACTGATTGCCTGGTGTTAGTGGCAACGGTTGGTAAATATGGCGCCTGACTCCAATTTCCCCAGGATATACAACTTCAGAATGCTTCCTTTACTCACGGTTATCTAAGCCTAGGTCAAACATCTCCTTTACATAGTACAATGAGAATGGACACAATACAAAATTGTTTCCTGAAACACTAATATCTGAAATTCTGATGCGACACAATGTTTTTACGTGTAATGTTGACTGTGCACTGTATGCACATGTACTGACTGTGTGCTGAATGGCCATAATTAACTGTATGTTAACAGGGAAGACTGATTGAGTGAGTGAATTACTGTTATGTCACAGCGGGAATCTTTCGCCAATATATGATGATTGATTGAACTAGTGCTTTACGTCGCAGCGGGAATATTTCACACATATGCGATGAAGCATGAAAAGAATTAGCATGAATAGAAAACTATCAGAATAAAAATACATTACAAGTGTTGTCATTTAGGAATTGTATGTGTCACGAGATATAGTATGGGAGTGATAGGATGATATCTACTCGGGGCTCTGGACTAACATATGCCCGACATACAGGGGCAAGTTAAATTGCAATGCAGGCAACCTACTTTTTAACATTATGCACCTTTGATGCCTTTGCTACTTGCCCTGACTTGCTCTGCGGGCAAGTAACTCAGAATGTTAGTCTAGAGCCCTGCTACTGATCTAGTGATTATGAGAGTACATAAGATTTCTATACAGTTTCCCACACTATTTCAGCAACAGTATTGGTGATCTATGTTCACAGTGGCAATATGAAGGTAAACCAACACATCATGGCCAATATCAATACCAAAGTCTGTTCACATGCCCAGATTCAAACCTGAATCATCACCTTAACTACCTACTGCAAGGTGTACAGAAACCCCAAGAATGTACCTGCAACTACCTCAGCATTGAATACCAACGATCTCCACCAACAATGGTCTTAAGCCGAGATTCCTTCACCCCGGCTGATGTAGGGTAATAAATAATCCAGTGACTTACACTAACAGAAACCAACACAGCCTTTTGATACATAACCTTGTGTAATGCTTCTCAACAATAAATTCCTTGACTACACTGTATCTGATACCAGGATAATGAATTCTTCCATAACACCATGAGGGAAGTCATGTGGTAAGTGGGGTCTTATCACCTGTGTGATGTCAGACCAGACTTGTGGGAAAATGGCAGTGTTGTGGCTTCAAGTATCATGATCAAATACATGCTAAAAGGAAACACTTATTTGTCAGTGGCAGGGAAAGTGTGAAAAATACACGAAACCTAGATGTCGAAGATTACGGGAAAGTAAATATATAATTGATTTCACTCTTTACTTGTAATCAGGCCCTCCGAGATTACGAAC
This sequence comes from Lepetodrilus fucensis, assembly GCA_032361325.1. Lineage (NCBI taxonomy): Eukaryota > Metazoa > Mollusca > Gastropoda > Lepetellida > Lepetodrilidae > Lepetodrilus > Lepetodrilus fucensis. The sequence continues at coordinate 17,196 of JAUTBV010095194.1, forward strand.
ATTCTTAATATTAGTACGAATTCATGCTCAAGATCAAATTTTACATGGGGATCTGTTAACAAAATCTTGAATTGAGCATAAGATTGTACTCAAAATCGTTTCATAATCTCGAGGCTTCGCACACAAAAAAAAGATGATTTCATGAACAATTTCATGAAGACAAAGCAGTGAAGACATACTGCACCAATCTAATTAGCTTTCTGCTGGGAAAGAACAGGAGATGGCCTATTATGAATGAATTAGTGCTCTACTTCACCGTGGTAAAATCTCACCCATATGTGACGAAGAGATTCCTAATTAGAGTTAATCCTAATTAATACATAAGGGAGAGGTTTAATAAAAACATCATACCAGACTAGACAGAATTAATGTGGACAACGGAAGCTGACTGTAGAATAATTAACCCTCTCACTGTAGAGTAGTGTTTGCGTCTAATCCAGCAGGGCGAGGGTTAACAGGGGCTCATGGCCGGGATACTGAATAAGTAGTTATGGTATATTGAAATAAATGACTGTAGATCTCTCTGTCAATTGTTGATTGATTCAAAGATGACAATGACAGGCCTACTCAGAGATGCCATAAAAAGCTGAGTCCGTGCTTAATCCAGCAGGGAGAGGGTTAAACGTGGCTTACTTTATCAATAGGATTTAGTGTGTTTCTGATTTCATCCAAACATGATGAAGTAATTTCCATGTGAACAGAGATATCTTAGTTACACATTTTAATCAGGCAGCAAGATTACACAACATTTTTAGTACGATTTCATGCTCAACCTGAAATCTTATATCCATGGCATTTGTGAATAAGACTTGAGCATGAAATGGTGCTCACAAACGTTTTGTACTCTCGTCGCCAAGGTTTATCCATACATGTGAGAGCAATTACCATCTATCGAGGAATCTTATAAATTTTAATAAGACATATTAAAATCAGTAGCTCTAGTATCTGGGCTTAATATTATTAATTGATGATAAGATGTTTTCAAACAGATCCACAAACTAACTGAAATTCTTAAATTAAATTATTCAATTACACATACCGGCATGAAGCATTAAAATCTCTTTTGAGTTTTAGACCAGGTTGTAAATGTGTTACCATCACCCATTTCGGCTAATCAGATAATGGAATCAACATACAATCTAGAAAACCTTCAAATGACTTACTTTTTTTCATCTTTTCTAAATAACATTACGTAACTATAAAGACATTTCCATAACATCTGGGTTGCAATGGCAAACATACCCTTCTGATTTACAAAAAGAAAAGAAAAAGAAAAACATGTGTGTTTATATAAATATGAGATGAAATTTACCAGATTTTTATGGTCTCTCGTGGCGACTCAATTGACTGGGTTCCTAGACTTCAGAGGAAAGTGTGCCAAACCTTGTTAGTATACTACATTACACATGGACGGTTCTGTACAAACGGAACCGTTCCTGTTCTGTTCTGTTCCGTTCTGCTCCCTCTACTCACAATCATCTGACTCATCATAATACCCGTGACTCACAATCCCCACGAAAAAAAAATTGTGCGCCTTTCTTTCCAGTCGCCTTTCCTTCCAGTCGCGAACCTGACAAGTTCAGAAAGCCTTGTAACCACGGTTTGGTAATTCGTCCTGTCGGGTTAAGAGCAGAGAGCCAGTGGCTCAAGCTCTGCCGAAAATTTAATCAGTTGTCAAGGGTTATGGGCGACATCGCGCGGAATAACGAACATGTTGAGATTTTCGTGAAGCATGGCCCCACACAGCATGTCACGGAATTCGGTGGAGATTCACTGTTGCAGAAAAATCAATGAATTTTACAAGCGGACACGAGGGTCACACTTTCTCACATTTTGTTGGCATGCTTGGCGAGTTTAAATCATCAAACCGAGAAAATTGCCCCTCAATCTCGTGGAGTCGTTAGCATTCCGTGGCATGTTGATTAGGCTCACGAGTCCGGATGTTTTTAACGAGCCAACATCAAACAATTTGGAGGAAGATGTTGGCTGTAAATGCACTATGGATCGAGGTGAAATTAATATGCATACAATTTTACACTTCATTTGAAGTTGTTGACAGTAATAAAATTTGAGATATTTTAATCGCTTGCCAGGCCAAATTCAGTGAAGATTATTGTTAAAATTATTGTTAAGATCGTTGTAACTCTGTGTATAACCAGAAGAAATGCCCATGATGAGTAAAGAGATCAAATCAAAACATTAAAATAATAATCCATTTAGTGTTGATGACATGAGTATCAAGGGAGACAATCAAAACCAAGCTGTTCGACCTTACATAGCGCTACCATCAATCGTAAACCATGGTTTCTACAAAGCCGTGTTTATTCAGAATAAAAACAAAAAGATTATCTGATGATTACAGAGTAAAAACAGTTTTGTGAAACTTTCCCCAATATTTCGCAATATACCCCCCAAAAAATTATACATTTCATCTTGCATCTCAGATAACATAACAATGATTCTACCATATGTGTGAACTTGATGATCAAAATATTTCTTACAAGAAACCAGATATTGTACACATCCTACAAGAACATATACTCATTTGTCAAGCACTGCATGAACTCGACTGCGAAAAGCAGTGCAAGGGAGAAAACTCTTTCAGTCCTGGTAGAGATTGGGTCTTCTAGTAATGGTTTAGCAACACAAGCACTTCAGTAAGCAACCATCCTCTCAGCATGCATGACCGGGTAAAGATACATCATACTGCCTGTAGTTGAATAATATTTATATTTATATTAATAATGTACTTGGAGTCACTGGAAAGGTTTAACCCGTGTTCTGGACTTAATTAACTGTGTATGGCATTTATATTGAATAGGAAGTTATTTAGGTGAGAATATGGTCTGCTAGACTATCAATAGTCTCAGAGGGTTAACCTTCTCCCTGCTGAATAAAATCAAAGTGTTCTATTTCTGCATGTCGCCTTCAGCAGAGATAGGGTTAAAGTAAAACAATAATATATATTGGTATTGTATTTATATAAACATGATGAAAGGAGCCCCTGAAATTATTTACTTGTTCTCCAGTAATCTAGACTTGCTTATCTGATCTATGGTGATATTTTGAATAGGATTATTTGGGTGAGAACAAGGTGTGACAAAGACTACTTTAAGGGTCTGTGTCACAACAATATTAATTTAGTACTTTTCAAAATACTAATTCCTTTAGTAGATAAACAGGATTAATAATGGTAATAATAGGTGAGCATTCAATACACATATTTATGTATAATATAATCATGGATTAAATAATCGTAACAGATTATACATTAATATTGAAAATTCATGTAAAATTATATAGAAACATTAAAAACATGATATATGCAGAAGTAGAAAATGTAACAAGAATTATGCAGTGCATACTGTCATGCTAAATAATTAGCATGCATATATGTACAAAAAAACACAAGAAAATAGAATACAACTTGTGCAACATTCAAAAGTGAAAATGCAAATGATGGTTGAAATGACAGCAAACAAATATACAAACAGCGTCTAGTACTACTAGAGCAAGTCTGAAGAATGCAAGAGGACAACATCAACATCATAAATAAATACTTTAATCCAATGCTTTATTTACAAAATGAATTTTTTTTAAAATATATTTTCCCTCAATGAATATGGTGAATTCATGAGATGATTTATTGCAATTGTCAATGATATTTAATACGATTCTGTCTCAGCAGCCAATGGATACTGCATTTATGTGAAGCACCAATCTCAAACAAAATCACAGCACAACAATGAGAAGAAGCATTGTCAAAGTACGAACAGAACTGTCAACTGCAGAATGCATGCTCTAACACAAGTCATTGGACATCAACTTGCACAGAAAGACACGAATGGAGAAAAAAAATAGACAACAAAATCCATTGAACGCAGGCAGCAGTTGGGGCATGCAACACAGGAAGTGGAAGGAATTCTGGGATAGTACGGGTACCTGAGGTCGATCAGGGTCATCCGGCGGGGCCGCAGACACGGTCTCTTCCGAGGAATCTGCGGTGTTCCGTAGATGTTCTGGACGTCAAACATACTGGACGTTGGTTCCATCAACATCAGAACGAGGTTAAGGTGACCCTGACCTTCCTGGGGCCACCGTCGAAGTTATCCATTGATGCCCAGCGATCAGAAATTGACGATACAGTAGGTCTCCCCGAAAACCCTCAGTTTGGTAAATCCTTCAAGAAGCCTTATCCCGCAATCGCGTATGTCATCCTTCAAGTTCCGTCCTCTGTATATACAACACATTCAATTCCAGTCTTCTTGGACTTATCCCAAGGATCAACGTATACCGAAGACTGATGACACGACAGAATCCATTCCGTGGTCCGAAAATCAGCGCAGTTTCAGTATCCAGTCGAAGGCACCGTTTCCCCCTGTTTCCAGTATCTTTGCACGGGGAAGGATTTTAAATCAATCCAAACATTTTGAAGAGCTCTCTTAACACCAGCATCACAGCTGATTGCGGAGGTATCGACGATGAAGAACACAATCTAACACCTCGCCTAACTCCCACTTCTTGTATTGATCTACCATGCTTTCCTCATAGTGACCACCATTTCTCTGTCCGTGATTCTGCAACAGTGGGGGGTGAACGAGATTGATGCCGGGCTCGAGAAACACCTCCTCTCAAACCCAAGCAATCTCGCTCATGAAATACCACACCTTTGGTTAGATTGCTTGATAAAAATGAATAACATTTTAATATTGAAAGAGCGAAAGTTTATTATTGTTTTACGTCAGAGCGGGAATATTTCACCCATACGTGACAAATATTGTGGGTCATAATGATAATTTTGGAACATGCATCCATATTCAATGTCTTGTGAGGAACATGATGATGTGACCTTTATTTTATTTAGAATATTGTTAATTTAAAGTTCAAACTTTCCACAGAATAACAAAATTAAAGGTCTAAGGAATTGGGTCCTCTAAATCACGGAACGTGTTGATGCATCAATGCCACGAATACTTTAGTTTTGTCTTTCTAGGGGTAAAAAATCTAACCCTTTCCCTGCTGGAAGGAACTGAAGCTCTTGCTTGTTTTGTAATAGTAACCCAGCAGAAACAGGGTTAAAATGAATTGTATTTAGACTGTTCTCAGACTAATGCATGTGTCCAGATGCAATAAAGAAGACAAACTGACTTCTCCATAGCACACTCACAAGCCAGACAGACATGTGTCCAAGTGTCAAGACTGTGAATGAGCAGCCAGTTTTATGAAAAGCAACTTTAATGGATTGTCAGACCTTCCATTTGGACATGGGTCAGCTCTAGCCACTGACCAAGGGGGTGGGGTGGGGTGGGGGGGGGGGGGTCGTTTCACAAAATTTCA
>JAUTBV010095194.1:22542-34982 GCA_032361325.1 Lepetodrilus fucensis
CCCCACCGCCCCCCACCCCCCCCCCCCCCCCCCCCCCCCCCCACCGCCCCGCGCCCCCCCCCCCCCCCCCCCCCCCGGTCGTGTCACTAACTGTCAGAGACTAGCAATGGACAAGCATTGACAACAAGCCCTGATTTCTAAAAACAAACTTGAGTCTGGGTTTGATATTTTTCTCTCACATTACAGCAATGGGAGAAATGTCTGCTGAGCAAAATCTCAAACTCAAGTTTGTTTTGAGAAATCGCGGCCAGATGTCTTACACCATTCTTACTCCTGCTGATTGATGCATTACCTTACTCAATATTCTGATGAAATCTAATTTAATTTTTTTAAATTATTTGGTCATTTGTGCAATTCATCATCATGTTCTCAGCCTAATTTGAATTAAGTTTCATCTGAAGAATTTGGAATAAAAATAATATTTATTTCAATATTGTTATTTAATTTGGTCTTTTGTGAAAGTCATCATTATCATAATTCATAGCCTGATTTATTGTAAGTTTCATCTGAAGAATTTGGAATCAAAATCGTAATTATTTCAATAGGTTTTTAATTGGTCGATGTGCAATTTATCATCATTATGTTCTCAGTTTGAAGTTCTTGTAATAGGTACCATCTAAAGAATTTGGAATCAATAACATATTTTTTTCAACATTATAATTTGTATGGTTACTATCAATTATTTAAAACCTCCAAATGTCCAGTGTATATTGTTGTAAAGTTGAAGCTCAAGAGAGGATATATTTTGCGAAGAATACAGATACCAAAAGACATTGAACCTTAGGTTACTAAGTTAAGCATCTAGATCCAGGATGATTCACTCTATTGGAACTATTGTTACCATCATTACCAGCACTAATAGACCATCAGTGCCACTGGGTTAAAGAATGGCCTAGATATCATACATGGACCATGTGGACCAGGAATTGATTTCCATAATTACCAATAACCCCTCCCTTCTCAGAAGAATGTGCATGGCCTAACTCTCATCCAACAGGTTGACATTTCTCCACGCACAGGAGAATGCCTCATCAATGGACATGAGGCAATGCTTCAGTGCCCTCAGTGCCTTCTGTGAAGCTGCCTAGGAAATGGGTCCACTGAACCAGGAAATGCTGGGGTAAAATCACAAATATCTGGCAGATGTATTCTTGACGCGGTTCCGCTGTGCAATATTTGTATGGTGAGAGAATCTGTAGATACCATCTTAAATACGCAGTGCGAGCACTACAAGTAATAATGGACGAGTGCATGGGAATAGCTTCTAATAGCGGTTGTGCCACCATTTTACAACCAATTCTTGGTGTAAATTATGTACTTGTCTACCTTGTACCATGTCTACCATGTGTGGAGCCAGTGACATGCCACTGCTATAGATCTTATTGCTGATTAATGATTATTTATTGATGTTTCTGAAGGTCATATTTTCCATAACAGATTACTGAACATTGATAATTAATAGAAATTATACCAATGTAGATCTTATTACCTTATCATTATTTATTGTGGTTCGGAAGGTCATCCATTCCATAACAGATTATTAAACATTGATAATTATATTAGTCTGCCTAATTTCAACTTACAGTCACTATATTTATGGTACAATTTCTATTAATTAACAATGTTTGTTGATTTGTTATGGGATGAATGACCTTCCAAACCACAATAAATAATGATACAATAATAAGATCTACATTGGTATTATAGAATTTAAATAATTAATATAAAAAATAGTAATGTTTTTCAGTTATACAATAAAATGATATATTAAGTCTAAGGACAATGTGCATAGAACACTAGTATTATGAATGATGTGCAATATAATAAATGCAATTATTATTATTACTTTGATGTTACATGTAGTCTTTGATGTCCAATTTGATACATAACTGATATATGCTGCATAGATTAGTAAATAATTAACCCAATAATTCATCATGTGTTAGTAATCAGTGCATATATATATTTACCTAGCGTAACATTTAGCATCGAGGGATGACAGAGGCGATCCAGAATTCTGTATTTCCAGCATGTCTTGTCCTTCCGAAGGTCAAGGTCACTGCTCTGACCTCCCACCTATCACATGACCGTTGGTGCATGTTCTCCTAGTAAGTAAATCCTTAACGAACAACACCCAAGACCCATTCTCAGAAGCTGTCAGTGGAACTGTTAATCCTCTTCCCGTTATTTTTGTTGCTACTAATCCAGTCCTTCCAACATGGCGGCCGCTTGACGTCTGCTTCAGATCAGATCTCCCCCCGCGCGTTCTTCACAGCGTCCTAATCACATCTCTGAAAGAAATACAGGACGGTGTGACGACATTGCTACAAGACACGACTGTGCAGACATAAGCTTAAGCAACAATAATTAGATCGTAAATGGTGCAATGGAAAATATGGAAAATGATCTCAAAGACACTTAATGTTCAGGGTTCTGTTCCACAGAATGATCATGGTGCTAGAAGATTTGCATAGTACCTTCCAATACACGTATAGTAAGTTACCATTTTTGTAGCACTCTCAATGGTGCAAGGAAATATGAAAATGTATGTTAAATATTTTAATGTTAAGGTCCTGGTGCCCGTTGCACGACGCTCTTGTAGTGCTACAATAGTTATAACTGGGCTCCCGCCACATTAGAGAGTGTTGACGTTACAATAGTTGTACCCTACAAGAGCGTTGTGCAACGTATCCTGTTCCACAAAATGATTGTAGCTCTAGAAGTAACACCCGATACATCATTTGTATGTACAGCAAGTAAAATGACTCTCACAGCATAAAGATCATTCTATGGAATATGGTACCCAGATTTCTAAGAAATCCATACACATTGATCACAAATGGAGAACTTGCTCATGGCACAAGCAAATCACTTGTTTAATAGCATGTAAAACAATAAATACCACAGCTTTTAAATAGTTCATCATGTCCACAGAAAATATGCTCAGAAAGGCTTTCCAAGTACAGGAAGTTAGGAACATATGAAGCAGATTTCTATACATATGAACAAAGGTCAGGATAGTGCATCCAGAAGTTGTAACATGTAACATATGGGTTCACTATTGGGACAAAAAGGTGTACAACCTCAAATCACTATTTACCAATTTTAACAGAAGCATTTATAAGTACAAATAAGAATAAAACCTCAACTCATCATTCCTCGATGTTAACAGAAGCATAAGTAGAAAGGAGAATAAAACCTCAAATCATCATTCACTGATGTTAACAGAAATATAAGTAGAAAGAATAATAAAACCTCAAATCATCATTCACTGATGTTAACAGTGAGTGAGTGAATATGAAGTTTAACGTCGCTGCGGGAACTTTTCACCCATTTGCGATGAGATGTTAAGAGAAGCATAAGTAGAAATTAGAATAAAACCTCAAATCATCATTCACCGATATTAATTGAAGCACTTAAATATGTACAAAGAAGAATAAGACCTCGAGCCATCGTCCATCAATGAAAACAGATGAAGCTTAATTAAGAGTAAATGAGAGTGTATCCTTTCTCAAGAGGTCTCTCTTATTACAGCGGTCAGCGGCTGGCCACAGGGAGCCATCATCACCTTGATTTGAGTGTCCTTGTTGACCCAACCGTAGATGGTTCTCAGGACATTTCCAATAATAGCTCTCCTCAGACTATCAAAGTCACTGTACAATATGGAGTGCAGACATACGTGTTCTACAATCCACCTTCTGTTCCTCACGACTCTTAATCCCATAAAGAATTGTGACAGCCTCATAGGTACGGTCTTTGATCTGGCTGTGGCTGGGTAAATCCACTTTACAGATGTTACATGCCTGGGTGGATACACTGCTACTTGTCATACCTCGGCTACTTGTCATACTTCAGACCACTTGTCTAGAACTGAGCCCTCTGGCACGAAGCATTCTCAGTGCTACTAGGATCAAGCTTAGTTACCTGGGCCTAAGTCATAAGAATTTGCCCAACTGGGTTTCTGCTAATGTTAATTTTTGAAGAGATCTTTTCTCCCTAAGAAGTTCTTAGCTAATAAGTTTTGATAATACGGGCACTGGTTCTACATATCAGTGTTAGAAATTAAGAAAATAATAAATGGGGTTCATTCTCCACAGGCCCAATGTTAATGGTGGTCAAATCTGTAATTTCCAGGGAGTTCCATAGATACCTTTAACATTGCAGATTTTCACATTACCACCAGGACATCTTCTATTTCGAAGTGATAACTCGACCGGTGTAGAGTAATCTATAGATGACCCTCGTAGCACAATGAGACCACAGCGCTCTCGTAACTGCACAATCCCCAAGTGCTTATGGTCTCGTAGAAGATATGAGAGCTTGATGAAACGACACCCAAGACCCAAGTCCTGAAGATATGAGAGCTTGATGAAACGACACCCAAGACCCAAGTCCTGAATCAGTAGCTCTGTCAACCTTCTCCTCTTGTTCCTGGAGACACTCAGGTGTCTTACACCAGTAATAATCCTGATTAACCCAGAAGTTAAAGGTAGCAGATTGTTGTGTGTGTAAGTCCATGTGTTACCCTAAGATGAAGAGCTAAACAACATACCCAGCCAAAAATAACAGACATGCACATGCCATAGCAAATGTACTCAACCACAAAAGCCATACCAACTGATCAAATCAAACTAGCATCAAGTCGGAGATTATGTCATATGAAGGATTGTGAGGCCCTGTTGGTATTTTCTGTCAGAAGTACTGTTTTAGGTATGTATTGTACAGTGTTATCATAGTATTGGCCAGGGTATGGTTTCTCAAAGCTCTCATATCTAATATGAGACCACAGCGTTCTCGTAAGTGCACGAGTCCCATGTATTAGAGATCGCTACGAGAGTCCTTATGGTCTCGTAGTAGATATGAGAGCTTCGAGAAACGATACCCTGCTAAATGGAGGGAGATAACCTGAGACATACAGCAAGGTTTTACTCTGAACCACATCCCAGGAAAGATGTTATCATCACTACTTCTGCTGCTTTCCAGATGTCAGTTCAGAGATGTTACAATTTTTTTTTATGTTTGACATACGTTCCATATCAAACAGAAGTGTTAATCCTTCAAGAAAACAGTTCCTGTTTCTACTTCTTTTTCCTAGAGAGTTCCAAACTAGAGCTCCTGGATTGTTTTCTAATCTCTGCAACTGAAGAGTTCCTTATCTCTTCTTTGTTGCAGCAGTGGAATGGAGATACCCAAGAAGACTGGTATCTTTATTAGGGTATACAGTTATCATGGGTCTGATGTTAACTTGCTGGAGGTTTGATAGACGGAGGAATGCACAGTGCTAGAACCTCGGTGAGACTCCCAATCATTGATTGTAACAAACATACACAAATCCAACCATCTCTCAAACATGCTGCATCCATATGGCATCGACACAGAGATATTATCAATAATCTTTTTCACAAATTTTACATTCATGTAAGTGGGCTTGTGCCATTATGGGGGAGTGATGAATTTAGTGATTTTGAAATATTCACAGATCTAACCAATTACTAATTAGGATTAGTATAATAGAAAGAAAAAAAGGTTTTAATTTCCAATAGGAACCTCTTGAAGAAAAATGAAGAAGGAATCGTAATGCAAGTTCAACACATCAGCAACTATTGATTGGAAAAACCCTCCTGGACACAATTCTCGACAGCGTGAAGTGGAAATCCATTCCAAAGCCTCAGCTATTCATCTGTGGTTCTAACCAATCAAAGTTAAAAACTTCATCAAAACCGACCAATCGGGTTTGAAAACAGACTGCTCCCTGTGTGCATAATGAAATGGGCTGTATCTGTGGGAAATCTCCCCCCTGTGGTGACAATAATCAAAAGAGGGGTTCCCCAGGGAGTAGTCATTGCAACACATTGTTGGAAACACAACTGTCAGTTACACAGAGATAATAAGAAAGGATCCCCCGCTACCAGAACAGGAATTATGCTTTGCTAACATTGATGTAATTCATTCAAATGATTATTAGCTTTTAGCAAACTCAATTAAATAAAGCAATTGCGGTTTGGTCGCGGTGCCGTTGAGGCAACATCAATGTGGTAATTTTAATAATCTTTCATCTTAATAACCTCGATAACCAACCATAAACATAATTGATGCAATGATTTAAGAGAGTTGTAAAATCTTGGGGCATGAATGAAAAATTAATGCAGTTATTTATCCAGGGTGTGTTAATAAGTCCTTTAACCCTCTCCCTACTGGATTAGACACATTCACTGCTCTTTATGGCATCTCTAGTTGCCTCTAGCATGAAGAGGGTTAATTGGGTAGTTGGTGCAATTAGGGTTTGGAGTTGCTTTCAATATTACTTATCTCTTATCATGGAGACTACATTTCTTTTGGTGCCAATGCCCCACTTGTGCTAGGCCAAATTTCCATCAGCTTGTAATGCCATTAATTACAAACTATTTAATATGTGTAATCACAGATTTACCAGTAATGGAGGAAAATGCCAACCAATTAAATTTGATTACAAGTTGTGACTGAATACTAGAAGAATTAAGTAAAAGTAAACATAAACCATTCGCAATTTTTCATTGCCAAATACCAGCTTCCATCCACTTAAAGACAAAACCAAATACCAGCTTCCATCCACTTAAAGACAAAACCAAATACCAGCTTCCATCCACTTAAAAAACCATCACCTGGACTTAACAAAAGCAATACGTTGTTGTTGCTGTAATGCTGTTTATATCGGCTTTAAAATTGATTGAAATTTCTATGTTGACTTCCAACAGCTAAAGCTGAATAAATACTTCTGTGTGTTCATCGACAGTGAGTCATCCCCTGAACGGGGGATTTGATTGAGGGGATCGAGGGGATCGTGCAATGATAAGCAAGACAAATGAGGTGTTGCAGGACAGTCTACCATTATGTTGTATGCGCATGCATAAATAATAGACCCTGTCCAAGATGAACATTCACAGACTATTTCAGAGATATGCTATCATTATCAAATCTTTACCTACGTTTCATAATTATTATCAAATTATGAAGATAAATAATAACTGTAAAACATTCAATATGAAATTTGTATCAAAGGTTTTCTAACAATTAATATAATTACAAAGAAATGTCTACAATAAACTATACAAATTCTAGTATGCACACATGTTGATCAATATACATCTTCATAAACACATTTTCTAATCGGCAAATTATGAGAGGAAAAATTAACTGTGAAACATTGAAAATCTTATCCATTATGCACACATGTCTGTTGATAGCTAACATATCCGACACTGGTAGAGAAAATTAGATTATCAAGTGGATATTTCCTAGTCATATGATCCATGATGACATGCAGGATTTTGAGATCAGATGTGGCCATTTTAAAGTGACATTCCAGACACAAGCAATAGAATAACCATAGTCTAAAAGTGTAAATACATTTACATGCATAATTAATTTTTTTAAACAATATTTATTGGAAAAGAAATTTCTGGGATCCATGAACAGCCAAACTTAATGTCTACCATATTTCATACAAAATGAGCAGCTGAGATTCTCATATTCCTCAGATAAGCTTATTTAAATGTTCATGGAAGATTTCTTGAAAAGGACAACTTTGGTGAGACAGACTAATATTCATATAAAAGTATAAACATACATCGATTGGCACATCTTTATCTGTGCAGCTATGTGGAAGAGACATATCGATTCAAACTGAACGTATTGTTTTAGAACAAGGACTGCACACAAGACACCAATAAACTGACCTACATTCTGATGGTACATCTTTATACAGTGTGAAAGGATCATATCAATACATACGGAAGAATGTACCATTATGATACTAGGTCTACACATGGAATCAAGTCACCCAGCAATTTGTATGGAACTTGTCGCTGAGATCAGTTTTGTTATGTGGCGGTATGCCCTCACTACAAAACATATATGTACCAATCTGACCGGCAAATATCAATTTATACAGAAGAATGTACCATACTGTTAACTAGCACTTTATATGGAACTTGTAGCTACAAAACATCTTTATACTGTATCTATGCCGCAATCTGACAGGAAAATATCAATTTATATAGAAGGTACGGCTACCTAGCACTTTGTGTGGAACTTGTCGCTACAAAACATCTTGATATTTATGCACCAATCAGATAGGAAAATATCAATTTATACAGAAGAATGTACAGTTACCTAGCACTGTATGTGGAACTTGTCGTCAAGATCACATTGTGGTGGTATGCCCTCGCTACTACAAAACATCTTGATATCTATGCAGCAATCTGACAGAAACACATAAATCCACACAGAAGAATGTGCTGTTATGGTACCAGGCCTACCCACACCAGTTCAAGTCACCACCAACATTGTGAGGAATATCACTTTGTGGCTGTACACCCTCACACATGCACACGCGCACACACACAGACACACACACACACACACACACACACACAGACATGTACATTACACATTGATGGATGGTCAATTAACACAGTCAGTCAGCTGTGTGCTAACACAAGATAATCCTAGGGAAAGTATTTGCTTTGATCGTCAGTATTCATTACCATTCACTTACAGGTGGCTAACCAGAGCCTACTTGCTACTGCCATTACTTCCTGCTCCTTCTGCCTATTTATCTGCCCACATCTTAGGAATTAATCTTAGACCTTAGTAACAATATGGTGTTTGAAAATGGCTAGAAAATAGCCAATAGAATATACAAAAGTGTGACATTCAGCGCTACAGATGTTGAAGGTTTTAAACTGACAAGTCATGATACCAGTGAAAGAATCTTGAAAGCTACTCTAAACCCCAATTTAAAAATAATAAATTTAATTAAATACATTGAATAAAAAAAAAAGAAGGGGAAATGCTACCAACCTTGCTAAAAATGTACACATTCTTGCCCAAAGTAAGCAGATGCATGGTAAGGCATTCAGGCACCAGCAGATGTATGGTAAGGCATTCGCGCACAAGTCTGTCTTTTAAACCTGCCTCAAACCCAGCAATCTATCTAACAGCATTTCCGGCACGATTCCATCTCGGCAATGTCATAAATTACAGTAAACCTCAAAACAACCGGAAGTTTGTCCGACGTCATTACATCTCCTTTGTGAAACTACGACAAAACCAGCAGCACAATGGAAGAATATCTGTGCATCTCACCTCTACATTGATCCCCGTCTATTTGAGACAGAAGACAGGTACACAGTTCTGTTATCTTATCATAGAACTTTACCAAGACATTGTATCTTTAATCGACCGCCGACAAAAACTGCATCAGAATGTTTTATTTTCTTCAAATATTAGCTCAGCAACCAGAGTGATAGACCAGCCACTGTTTGCCTTGGCTGAGCTGCCATGTACAGGTGAATCAGCCAACTGTGACATCAACAGATGTTAATTACTGAGATTATGTATTGCTACAAGTCATCTTGACATGCCAGAATTTATAGTGGTCTGCGGGGTGATGTTTACCAGCCATATACCTTGATGTGATGAAGTCTTGGCAGCCATATGGACATTAAGCATAGTGCTGTGAGCTCGCTTTAGAACCAAAATTTGGTGCAAAATAAATGTGCACATTGTTATTACCATAAATGTTGAGTATACTTAAATCAATATTATTTTGCTTTTAGGAAAATATTTCATGATCACATAAAAAAGGATTCATCTTGAATTGAGACAATTTAACTTTCTCCATTGTGAAAGCGATGGGAGATTTCCATAACCCTCCCCATGCTTGATAAAGCACAGGCACTGCTCTTTAGGACATGATGTGCCTTCAGCATTGAGAGGGTTAAAAAGTAGTGTCTGTGCCTAGTCCCGCAGAAGTGTATTGTTTTAGGTTGCAGTGGGATTTTT
This sequence comes from Lepetodrilus fucensis, assembly GCA_032361325.1. Lineage (NCBI taxonomy): Eukaryota > Metazoa > Mollusca > Gastropoda > Lepetellida > Lepetodrilidae > Lepetodrilus > Lepetodrilus fucensis. Next base: position 32,368 of record JAUTBV010095194.1, read on the forward strand.
TCACCAATATACACAACGCTAATCCACCAGAAAGATGGTTGTAACTTTAATATTAATATTATATTGCTTTTATTGTTATCTCCAGTTGACAACAAAATAACAAATGTTATTAAATAATGAAACAATGAACATGTTAACTTCATAGTTTGTTGAGGGACCTCAAATGCTATCTACAATGTACAAGCTTAGTCACAGCATTCCTAATGTTGCTGTGTTGAAGGTTTGCCAGGTATGTAGACAGGAACAGGACAGACAGTGTCAGCGATACCTGTAACAATACACCTGACAGGTAAGCTGTCTGTCCTAGCTATAACACATACAGCACCACAACAGCACCACAACAACACTGAAATAACGACTTCCACAACACTGCATATCATTGCATCCGAGCACGAACAAAGTACGACCGACAGCAGGTGAAAAAAACACCCAGTGTACAACTCCTGCTGAAGGTATTCCAAACAAACAACTTACGTGTGTGCTAAGTCGACGTCCTGGATCCTGAAATACCCCCTCCATGACGGTAAGAAGCCACATTTAACTCTGCAGTCCGAGAGATCGTTTGGTAAACAAATCCAGGTATTGAAAGCCAACAATGATCAGTGTTGTAAGCAGGGGAGGAGATAAACACCACAGTGGTGGAGGTATTGCTGCAGATAAATGTACTGTGATCAGGGCCAGTAGTGTGTAGTCTGCATACCTGGTCCTCCGGGGTCAACTCCGGGGTCAACTTGCAGGGTCAGAGGTCTACAATTTGGGGGGGTGGGGGGGTCAGAAATGACAGCCCTGTGATAAATATGGGCCAATACGAGTCTCATTAACCGTGGAAGCTTACAATAGGAATCCTATTGAGAAAGTCCGACATGCTAGATGGTTATGGGTTTTAGACATGAGAGTCGGCTGTTCTCTCGGAAATTTACTGTCAAATTTACTGTCCCTGTGTATAAACTTCTAATGATTTCATGTATATCTGTATATGTCAGGCAGGCAGACGCCAACTGTCTCTCATTTCTGCTGACAATAAATTTAAGTGTTAAAGCAACTCTCTCAAGGACATTTTGCCATTTATAAATTTGTCTAAATAAAAAATATATTTTCAATTTCATCAAACAGTATCATATATGTACAAACCCATGTCTGTTCCTAACAGCAAAGAAAGTAGCCTCCATTCTACTGACAAGCCGAGTACATCTCAATAAGTCAAATCTTCAAATATCATTGAAGCCCTTGAACAGCTATCATATGTACGAACCCTTCTGTTTCTCACAGCAAAGAACGTCTCTCTTACTCTCTATTCTACCGACAAGCCTAGCACATCACAATAAGTTAAATCTTCAAATATCATTGAAGCCTTGAACAGCTTTCTCCTATCCCTAGCAGTATCACATGTACAGAAAGAAGAACCATCCTTGAAAGAGACCAATCCTGCTGTTGTTTACACAACAATACATCAAAGACAACATGGCATATAGCATGATCTATAGTATTTCGTGCATAAGGTCTACAATTTCCCACACAACCACCATCACTGTTTGACACATTGAGCAAGTGGGCACTGTTCTCAGGGAATCTGCTGATGTTTATCGACTACCTTGAACTTATTCATAAGCTTGTGAAAAAAATCCTGGGAGTCTGTTCTCGAAACGTTGTTACAAACTTCTTAGCCTAAGAACAGTTCGTAGCCAATACTATAAGAATCGTTAAGAAGTGTTCTTAGGCTAAGAAGTTTGTAAGAAACATTTCAAGAAAAGGCTCCCTGATATTTTCCTCAGTTCTTGGAGCAGAGAGAGACTAAGAGTCAAGGATGCAAAACAAGATACAGATTACCAAGTTATTTCTGAATTGTAATATGAACACACAACGAAAACACAAAAAGAAAACACTCTGGTATATATTTCATAAATTCCTCTGCAATGACTACTAAATAATAGAAATAGAATACTACTTTTTTTATAACAGTGAAGACATTGAATACCAAAGAGAATGACTATGAAAAACAGAACACTATCGATAGTGCAATACCAGCAGAAATAATACAGAACAAAAATACCAATTATTTTTTACCAGCAAAGACATTAATACCAAACCGTATGACTATGCAGGGGGGGAGGGGGGGGATGGGGGAATGAGTGAATTATTGTTTTATAGAACAGGTTGATGTCAAGGCCACCTCTCTTCTCTCTGGTGTTTATTTCTCTCTCTACCTGTTGCTCCCATTATGAAAACAGAACCTGTGTTGGAACAGTTGGAACAGCTCCCTCCAGGAATACAGGAATACATCGACTGAGATCTGCCAAGTCCAACCTTCAACACTCTGGGTGTTGCACAATGTCATCGCAGGAGAATAGGTGCTAGCGAACAGAGGTACTACAGAGATACTAGAGAACAGAGGTACTAGAGAACAGAGGTACTACAGATATACTAGAGAACAGAGGTACTACTAGAGAACAGAGGTACTAGAGAACAGTAGGCCTGCAACGATACACTTTCTTATGATACGATATGTATTGCGATTCCCAGGTCACGATACAATACACTATACGATATTATAGTGTAGAAAGCTTGTGATGCCACTGGCACTTGTAGCAAAGAAGATGAAGTAGCCTATCTGTGCC
>JAUTBV010095195.1:0-17238 GCA_032361325.1 Lepetodrilus fucensis
CACAGTCGTATCAAAACAGTTGGTGTTCATTTTGTTTAAAATAGAATTACGAAAACTGAGCGTCCTCTATTCTGATGGTGCATAACGTATTTTATATTTATTTCTAAACACGTATAATAAAACAGAATTTGAGATAAAGTCCTTGTTTCTAAATGTCACCCAGCCCGTCCAATACTACACTCCATACATGGTCTTGCAATTTTATGGGAAGAATGTATTTCTAACCGACATCATGTTTTTTTATAGATGCAAATAATCCAACCAGTGTTTGAATTACCAATGTTTACAAGTTTATGTCCCGGAAGATTGGATCCACGATTAATTTCCGGAATCGACCGCCAGTCGAGTTTGTAACTCCGTTTGAAGAGTATTTCTCTTGAAAAGGATTACATTAATGATAAATGGAAAAGTAGATTTTGTACATATGTAACATGTGTAATTATGTAAGTATATGGAATGCGTCGAACGACATTGGGCATCGTGAATGCTTGCTTTGAAGTAGAAGGGAAGCGTTAAAACTCAGTATTATTTGAAATATTTATGTTGACACATATGGTTTAGATAATTCAAGGTATAGCCAATTGCAAATGTTTAACCTCGCATTCTTTGAAATATTACTGCTTGCCACCTAGGCTTTAGACGATTCGTTGTAGTCAATTGTAAATGTTTAACCTAAGATCAGATGAAGAGTTTCAAGCTAAAGTCGGTCAGAATTAGCCAGCTTCAACGTTAACACGAGTTTAACCAGCACTTTCAAATTGTTCATACTTCAGTGAACAACCATAAAATGACGGTTATTTCTTAATTGTGTCTGAGTGGGTATCCTTGTTCTAACTACGGCAAGATATTCCGTGAGTTAGCACCACCAGTTTGGAGAAATCCGGCCTATTACAAGCAGGGCATGTAGACACAACACGTGCCAGGCGTGATAGGAATGAAATACTCCTGAAATTAGTTATTGTTTATGGATGGAATGTAAAAATGATTTCACTGTCATATATTGCATTCTTATACATAGAATAGACAATCTCAGTTAAGTCTGGGAAGAAATGATGAAGAATCGTATTTCTTAATTGAAATTATCAGCAACTTTCATTGACTCGCAGATACAACTATGCATTCATACAACTAGATATATTCATACTAGATATATTCATACAACTAGATATATTCTCTACAAAGATACTTATATATTTATAAGTATCTGCTTGTACTATATACATAACGAAACTTGAAACTTGAAACTTTACAATCAGACCAAATAACCCATTCCTCTATGACATCGTTTATGAACAATACAAGAACTGCTGGCTTGTTGATTTCGATTGCATAACATGTTTTATGTTGCTGAATGTCTCCGCAAACACCGCGTTTAATGCCTATGCTCTATTGTTGTATATATTTGGACATGATATCACAGGAGAACCTAGTTTTAAATGCCTCTAGACCTTTAAAAAAAAGTAAGCAATAAACTCTTGCTGAAACGTAAAATTACCAGAAACAAGTTTAGTTGCATACTGGTTAGCAGCGATCTAGTATCGCCCAGTACCTATTATCGCCACCACCCCTCCATAGTGCTTTATGTTTTATCTCACCGAAATATATAAACTATACACAGAATGTAAAGGTATATCATGGCCATTTAAAATAATTATGAGAGACGGTTAAAATGATATACCTGTCATAATTACTAGTTGATAGCATTTGTTTAATAACTATTGAGTGCTGGGGGGATAAGTAAATGAATACTTTTGGGTGAACAAATCATGCGTAAGTAGTCTCAGATCGAAATTCGTGTGTCCATTATATCGTGATATTATGCCTTTAACTGTTTAGATTCTCTAAGTTTATTAATTCACCAGACTATACGTCTATCTGTTTACAGTCGCATGTATGATAATAGGTGTACTACTTATGTACCTTGTATTGTATTTAGGCAGTTTTCCATAACGATAATGGATTATATACATACTTTTAGTAATTTGAGAAATAGGTGTGCATATTTACTGTGAATGTATGTCATGTCCACACCTATCAGATACTATATAATCCCCAAATGTCTACACAACAGATGTACTCATATATAGTATACGATAGTCATTTGGTATACTCATGCAATTGACTTATACCGGTAATGGTATATCAAGTCTCACCGATATTTGAAAAGTGGAAGGATATAGCTGAAATGCTTAATTCATTATGATTCCTTAATATTTAATTATTGCATGATTTCCAATGGATGAATATGAAGACATGCATTGAACTATATGCACAAGTAGTCTACCCACACGTACACATGAGTGCGCGTACGGACACACACACACACACACACACACACACACACACACACACACACACACACTCTCTACTCCCAGAAAGACAAATACAGAGAAAGATATATATAAGAGAGAAAAGGAGAGAGAAAGAAAAGAGAGAGGGAGAGAGGGAGAGAGAAAGAAAAGAGAGAGGGAGAGAGGGAGAGAGGGAGAGAGGGAGAGAGGGAGAGAGAGATAAATAAAATGAGAATGAGTAACAGACAGAAATAAAGAGAAAGACACACACATATAGTTTCTCCCTCTCTCTCTCTCTCCCTCTCTCTCTCACACACACACATACATACACACACACACACACACATACATGTACACACTTATATATATATATATATATATATATATATATAAATTACATTGCTATGATATAACATATTATAATATAGCTATTGCAACAAGATGCTACAATGCTACTAACATGCAGACATAGTCACTGTTGACCTGCAATGTTGAATTCTAACCGCGCGTAGGAAACATCATTTCGTGAAAAAAGATATTCATCACGATGCTCATTTTTGTATTAGGCCTATGTGTGTTAATGTATACTGAATATGTCTGACCTATTCCACCTTCAAAGTAACTACATGTTAAAGTAGTACCACCGTATACTACTGTGTTCACAAACGATCATATTACATGTGTATTTATTGACTACAAAATACGTAAAGTTGTCCTAAAGCAAACATTCATTGTACCGCACCGGTGTGCTGGCTTTGAAGAGACCCAGTATCATTAGATCCGGTCTAAACACAATTTGGTTGTCATTATAACGTATTACACATGTACTGTAAAATAAACATTAAATACATACCGTAGTCCATTTATGAAGCGTATGACTCCATGCTAATGAATGTTCGAAGTGCTTTGGAAACGATACGTTATTTACCCCGGTCAATAGAGTTGTGCATGGTCAATGGATTATGTGCACTCAGTTCACCTTCTCACACACGCTGGGGATCATCCAACTTAGAGATGTTTTGAAAGACAAATTAATTGATCTTCAAAATCTAAACCAAAAATGCAATCTGATTAGCTGTTTGGAATGCTTGAATATAGTATAATAGTAACATTTTATATAGTTGAATGAATTAATGTCTTGCATAGTTATCATTGTATACACAATCAAAATTTATAATCATGGTGATACATTTTAAAGTGGGGCAAAGAGCGCCGTCCTCAACGCTCTTTGCCCCAATAGGGGTGGCGCGCTTTGCCTCAATGGAAGACACATTATGATATGTGCCGAAATGGTGGTGGACAACGTCACTGCTCATTGGTTGGATTTGACAGGCAGTGCCACCTAATGATCATTTGTGAATAAATTAGGTGGGTTGCTTTGCCCGACCGGTGCGCTTTTTTTTACCCCGCTCTCCCCTACCCATTGTACATCTGGGTTACTGTACTTGGAATCATATCAATGATAGCAGAGTGTGTGAATAATTCTACATGAAGCATGTGCCTAGTTGTCAGTAGGCCTACTGGTCGGTGCTTGCAGGTTTACTGCAACATTTACCTCTATGGATGTTGTGGGTTTCCTATGTTTTATTATCTCCCTGCTATATGGGAATTTGTGAACACAACTTTGAATTGAGCTTGAATACGGAATTCAAAAAATTGTTTCGTAACCTAGGAGCCAGATTTATTGGTGGACAAGCCATATATCATATTCTTCATCCCAGACTTTATGTGGAAGTAAAATCCCACAAAGGCTCTTAAACTTGTTTTACCCCTACGACGGCAACACGGTCATCATCCGGGCAACACGCCACCAAGTCGTGCCATGCAGGCATATCATACACGCGTATCACAGCTGGTCTCAGAATGTGTTGACAGTCCACTGTCAACATATAGCAGGTTTTATACGAGTACTTCATTTTACATAAAAGTATTAATGTGGTTTTCAACGGTAAAGTAGTATAGGCGCTGCAAGTGGAGCGAATTCTATTTATAGACGGACCCAGTTTACTGATTTTGGTGATAAGCGTGTAGGTGAAATGTGCATGATTGTTGTCTTTTTTACGTACCTTACTTTGCCTCACGATTTATTACCCGTGAACCATGCTGAACAATATAATTCATCTCTGAATCAAACAGAAATTTAAGGATACAATCCTTTGTAACGTCGTATTAAGATTTTCTCTGGATTTTTAGTCAATCTAAGGCCTAGACTTCTGTTAGCCTATCACCGGAATTCCTAGTTTTAAATGATATTCTTCGAAATTCTAAAAATAGACATGACGCACTTGCAGCCGCTATTGCGGCTACCTAGTTACACATATTCACACAGGACATCCTTGACAATACATAAATGTACAGGTAGTTATGGATGCCATAAAAAGTATATTTTCATGTGCAATTACCGCAGTATTGTTATAGTGCGACCTCTCTGTGAAGATGCAGTCACATTTTATGGAATTTGACAACGATCCATTAGATCATCTTGGACAGCGAGATGTGGTCATCGTTCATCACCATATAAATAATAATAATAATAATAATGATAATAATATGTGGTCGTCGTTCATCACCATATAAACCATAATAACAATAATAATAAGAATATGTGGTCATCGTTCATCACCATATAAACCATAATAATAATAATAATATGTGGTCGTCGTTCATCACCATATAAACCATAATAATAATAATAATGTGGTCATCGTTCATCACCATATAGTGAGTGAGTGATATATGGAGTTTAACGTCGCTGCGAGAATCTTTCACCCATTTGCGACGATCATCACAGGGCTCTGGACTAACATATGACCGACGTACAGGGGCAAGTTAAATTGTACTGCGGGCAACCTACTGTTTAACATTTTGCACCTTTGATGCCTTTGCTACTCAGAGTGTTAGTCTAGAGCCCATAATAATAATAATAACAATAACAATAACAATAACAATAACAATAATAATAATATGTTGTCATCGTTCATTACCATATAAACCACAATAATAATAATAATACATGGTCATCGTTCATCACCATATAAACCATAATAATAATAACAATAATAATAATGTGCACATTTACACAGTATGGAAAGTGTACTCTGCACTACATTATTAGTACCCCGGTCAACGAATCAGCATGCTCTCACTTTCCTTTTCAACTCCCTGGGGAGTACACAACCCAAGCTGCCATTCACACCATATATAATTACCTGGAGAGCGATATTTGGGTGGTTTCCTCCTAGTGTGGTCACCGTTATCTTGTCCCCGTCCAAACTCACTCAGGCCACATTTCTTCTTTAACCGATAGAAGTACGATATTTTTGGTAGACTCAGTATCTCAACTACAAAAAAATATATTACCATGCAATTCCTCGATTAGAAATGTTATTTTTAAAATTGTTTTGAAAAAAAGTATTGTGATTGAATAATTAGAACATTACAATTTATAAAAATAAAAAAAGGTCATGTTTGTATTTTTAGGGTCAGATTTGTATTATTTTTGGCAATTAATTTAGGTGTGCGAACTATTATGGAAATGATCGTACGTTAATCTGATTTCATGGTGAAAGCTGAAAGCTGAATATAGGCTTACAGTTCCTTGTAAGGAGTTTCTCCTCCATATAATCAGCAGCAAACTCATAGATGCTCATCTCGTGGCTGGGAAATTCCCGGATAATATTCCGAGTTAGTCGTTCCAAATGAAACTGGAATCCTGGGGGAAGCTTTCGCTGCCAATATTCTTTCTCTGCAGACCTCATTTCTGGTGTTTCTGTAAATGGCGCCTTTTGAGCATCTAATTTTCTTTCTCTTATTGCTGGTTTGAAGATAAAAAATATATAAAAAATTATAAACATATTCATGGATGATTTGGATCGGTGAAATAAATTAATGTGAACTGAAAACCAAAGTAATATAAATTATATTTAAATTTATTAATAGTTCTTGGTTGTTAAACATGCTAATATTTATATATAATCATTCGACCTTTTAATTTGAAATCGATTTATTCATCAGAGACTAAGAGAGGGTGATCGAAATTAGGAATGAGTGTGATCGAAATTAGGAATGTAAAAATATTTGCGTTTAAAAATGCCGCGAAAATCATAATCTCTTGAATAATAATGGATGTAATCTATTTTAATTATTTACTACCTACATTCAAATAATAACCAACAACATGTGTATTCATACCATGTGCACTTTTTAGTCCATAAAGATTTTTATCTTCTTATTTATGTTTTTTTTAATGTTTGCATGTTGCCGGGTAAACGTCCGTTACGGTGATCACGTCATAGAAGTACTGCAGTAAAATAAACTTATTGTATACAAATCAATATGTTCATCCTCCATCACAAACTAGTATATACTTTTGGAACGACTTATTAAAATTACATTGAGGATTTCTCTATTTATTTAGCAAGAAAGTCTGTATTTCATAAGATTTTAGGCCAATCGCAGAGCATGGAAACCTGAAACTGCTTTCAAAATGGCAGCCTCCACTGCCTACTATGTTTACTATCAATGATTATTTAGGTTTGTGTACACGTTCGTGCCTGGTCTCAGTAGTCTATAAATACATTATTTAAGTGATAACATAGCTCAACATTCTATTCCGTAGATGGTGGTTTAGGGTATATTATTTCGCATCTTTAGGTGTGATGATCCATTTTCTGATCACGGGCTCGCTGTGAAACATGTGTCTCGGATTTCGCTCACAATATTCACTGTTGCTAACGTAAACTAGTCATGACAGCTTGCCACTCGTCCTATATGTCATGTTTTTTCAAATTAATTTGACAAACACTATATATTTATTCAAATTACCAATTACAGTTTGAACATTGTTGAACTTGAACATGTTGAACTTCAAGTTGAAGCTAAAAATTATAATGCCCATTTCTTCGGTTTTGACTAAAAATTGTAGATGACAGTAGTAATTAGCTCAGGATCTACATGCATTATTACACATGTGGCATACATTATTTTGTAGTCAAGTAATGTAGTTTTGTTACATTGTAACTTAACTCTTGTTTCACTTCCCTAATTGTTTATTAACCTTCTCCCTGCTGAATAAAATCAAAGTGTTCTATTTATGCATGTGATCGGACAACTTAAGTCGTCTTCAGCAGGGAGAGGGTTAATATAGATTATCTAAATGTTTTTATTTTCAGATGCTCGTGTCCGTTGGCTGACCATTTACCATGACCTTCCTGCTTGTGGTGGCGTCTCTGGCACTGTGGTCGTTCTTCTACTTCCTGTTGTGTTGGAGCAACCCACGGCGTAGTTGTGAGTGGCACTGCCGAACTGTCACGACTGTCCATGCCACGGTCATCACTGGTCTGGCCACCTGGTGCTGCTTTGTCCAGGGACCATGGCCATTCACGGAGGCTGGTCAGTAACGTTGACCATAGTTTAGTACTACTGTAGTTACTTAGTGCATACTGTTCTCAACATATCTGGGGCAGATTTATCAAAAATAATCTCAAGTCAACACAGTTTATGAATTAACTTGCAAACAACAAAAATAACAAAATAATCGCTGTCAGTGTTTAATGAAATTCCAACCTGGTTAACCACAATAACCTTCCAGAAAATTTGCAATAGGAACTGTTTATCTCCTAAAAATACTCTCGCTGCAAGACAAATAGATCACTCACTCCAGCGGAACAAAACATATATATATATTTTTTATATATAATGTAGTTAATCTGCAAAATATTAATATTAAATTTCAAATAATTATGTCACATTTGATTTATTCATCGTCTTCAATTTCCAGGTGGGCCCAATACCCAATTTCAGCATTACATTATCTGTGTCTGTCTAGGTTACTTCACCTTTGACTTTTCATGGTGTATATATTTTGGAACAGAAGGTGAGTTGTGTGTGTGGCAGTCGTGTAGGGGTGAACTTGTTTGTAAACTTTGTATCTGGGATGTTGGCCTACCGTATACTGGGAAACTTTCATGGGAGGTTATTTTTGTGGTATTCAAAGGTAACATGGTGACCTTGCATTTATTTGACCTCATATAGTTTTTATCTCCCCTTGCAAGGCTTTAGATCTGACCTAATGCTGGTTATCTCCCCTTACAGGCCTGCCAATGATGGCGCACCATCTGCTGAGCATCTGTGGACTGACGGTCAGTCTGGTGACTGGGATGTACGGCACCGAGCTGATGGCCACCGTCTGCGGCGCAGAAGCCACTAACCCACTGCTGCAGATGCGTTGGTTCCTGCGCGAGACCAAGCGGTACGACACAGTCCTTGGTGAGGTCGTTGACGTTCTGTTCATGCTGACATTCGGATTCCTCCGAATCGGCGTCGCGTCGTACCTGCTGTATTGCTATTTCCAGCAGCCCACAGATTGGCTAGGTAGGGTGGGTGGCGTGTCCATCTATCTGGTCGGCTGGGTCTTCTGGGTGTTCATCGTGCGGTACGCCATAAAAAAATACTCCAAGATGTGGCGTGCCACGAGGGAGAAGACGACGAAGACAAAGTCACGTGCGGAGAACGGTGTCACCGCGGCAGATTCTACTCGACGGGACGTGACAAAGACGGACAAGTATGAAAGGATTGGTACCATTTCTCAGGCAGACAGCAAAGGGTTAATCAATGGTGTTGTGAATGGTCACAGGTTGTGCGTGACTCCACATCATAAGAAAAAAATGTGATTTTAATATTGTTATTTACCTTCCATGAATAGCTGCCAACCTCCAGTTGAAATATGAAAAAAAGGGGGAATCTTCGGAAAAGTTTGAAAGAACTCCGGAAACATTCATTTTTTTCTTTCTTTTTAATATCAAGAATCTTTGCGTTAATGCCAGTAAATTGATAGTCGGAGTCCATAGGATTATATAAATGGTAATTTATATGTTATGTTTAATTTATTATATAAAGTTGTTTAATTGACCACCAACATTAATTTTACTGTATACTTTGATACTATTTTGATACTATAGAAATATTAAGTCTAATTATTATTGTAACCCAAGCTTTGGTGGACACTCCTGTTTGTGTGTAATTTTCAGTATCAACCCAGAGAGCGATGCAGGAAGTATTTAAAATATAAAAAGAACAAAATGAATTTGTTTAAATATTCAAAGTAAACATTGAAACAATTACGAGGTTGGCATCTACAGGATCTATGCATATATTAATCACTTTATGAAAATTGTCCGAAGAATATTTTAAGGTTTGATATTTTGACGAAATATATTTGTACAATGTCATTGTGGTGTCTTTGTATTTGCCTTTGTCATTGTATTATGTGATTTTGCTAATCGCTGATATTTTGGCTGGTTCAAAATGCTCAAATGTCAAAACAGGGTTGGGGCAGCTGCAACCATTTTATAAAACCAGCTGTCATGTAAAACATCAAACCACTCAATACGTTTTACAAAACAATTAAGTTTGAAGATTTTTGACTATCTTGTGTAAAGTATGACCAATGCTTGTACACAATTTTTGACTTATGTAATTGTTACAATTTATATGTTTATTAGAGGTTATGATTATTATTGCTGATATTCTATGTTCTTGTTTCTTTGAAAAAAATAATTGATTGCATAGCCAGACATATATTATGTCTTGATATATTGTATATTATATATTGACTCACATTCATAGTTAACAGGGCTAAGAATTGGTATACATACAACTAATATTTATCACTAAAAGTAATGACCAAATGAATGTTATTATCATTGATGTTCATATTTTGGGTATTATGTTACTAAAATCATTGGGAGAGATAATATACAAACATTGAACATTCAGTTTCTTGTGTTAATAATGTTAGTAAACACATCATGCCATGTATGTTAGTAAACAGCATGCCCTGTTAGTAAACACTTTAAATGCTTAAGTATACACATCATGCCCTTTAAGTAAACACTTAAATGCTTAAGTATACACATCATGCCCCAGGGCTCCAGACTAACATTTTGAGTTACTTGCCCGCAGAGCAAGTCGGGGCAAGTTGCAATGGCACCAAAGGTGCTAAATGTTAAAAAGTAGGTTGCCCGCAGTGCAATTTAACTTGTCCCTGTACGTCAGGCATATGTTAGTCCAGAGCCCTGAGTGTGATGGATAAAGATACAAACTAGATATATTACAAGTTTCTTTTTTTTTTAAATAAAATAAGAATGATGATGGTTTATATTTGTACTTAATAAGTTGATCATATCCAAATACAATGTTAATATTTTGGACACAATGCAACACAACTATACCACAGTTAATGACTAAGATAATGCTAAGATAATGCGCAGGGCAACATTAAGAGATTGTTCACACAGAGACAAGATTAAGGAAGCAGGGATAGGAACACATTCAAGAAGGAATGACACTCTCTGATAGTACACACTCTATGAGGAGGAATGACACTCTCTGATAGGACACACTCTATGAGGAGGAATGACACTCTCTGATAGGACACACTCTATGAGGAGGAATGACACAGAGTGCTGGAAATAATCACTGCCTAATATTTAGAGCATCCTCGCACCCCAGGGGTACAGTGTACCTTTAATTACGTTAACACTTCAGTGTACTATGCAGCGAGTTCTGAGCGTAATAAAGTATCTCTGGTGCGAGATGATGAGGGAGATCGTATTCCAGATGTAAACATTTCTGTCAAATTTCTGTCCCAAAACCACAAAAGTTGGAATAGTATGATGACCATTTTTCATTTTGTTCAGTTTGTACCATGTGTTCATGACAATGTGCAGAGAATATCTCTGATGAATTCTTGTGCAAGAATTACTGGTACTTACTTCAGAATATGGTGTCCTCGGTATTCACTGCGATCTCTCAAGTTATTAAAGTAAATAATAATGTTCACCTACCTTGCCTCCAAGGACCAAAATTCAAGTTAATTATTTTGGCTGTTGCCAACTACCAGGGGCCAGTTTCATGAAGCAATCATAGCACCACAACTTTTTGTCAGTGAAAAGCAATACAATTATTATTGAGCTATAAACATTTTGTGAAGCAGGCCCCTGTACTACTCTACAGTTATGTTTGAATACAAGGTGGCCTAGATCAATAGCTAATGTTAAGCAGACAACATGCACACTACTCTATATATAGCCTTCTGCCGTCTACACTGATTATGTATTCACATTCTACTTGTTAGGGACTACTGGAGATGCCCTAATAGAGCATCAATGGGAATTGATTTAGTAGTGAAAGGGTTAATACTAAAATGGCATCATGGCAAGCCATCCTGGACCAAATTATTGTAAATCATTGTTAAAAACAATCACCTCTGGGCCTGAGATTCAAAGACCTTTTGGGTACGATTTCATGCTCAAGCTCAAATTTTATATGTGGATTTGTGAAGAGCACGAGATCCGAGATCGTACTCAAAAATGTTTCATAATCTCAGGGCCTGGTTCTCAAACAGGTTAAATGTTAAAAAATAAATATTAAAAGTCAAGTACGAACATTCACTGATCTGAAAACACAATAAATGACATACTATAATATATTGTTATTTTCTAGTATATTAAACCTACAAATTACGATAAAAATCAATTGAAATCTAAAAAAAAATCCCCCCAACATTCACATTTCTCAACAGCCATGCAGACATCGGACTCTTAGTTACCGAATTCATGGGATAAGCTCGGTCATAGTTTTCGCTTCTACGTGGACTCAGCCATAAGGGATCATCCAGAATACCGAAGTGGTGATGGTCATCATAGCGCAGGCGCCTAGTTGGGCGACAGCATAGATGTGAGATGAAGACATGTGCATATCGCAGTAGACAGCAGAATAGCAAAGCAGGGTGACAGTAGAAAAATGTGGAATTCAACTATTCATGCACAAACTAAATTTGAAAAAAAAAGAAAAGTTAAAGTTTCTCTTGTTCTTAAATTTTGTTAAGAGCATAAAATATATACATCCACATTTTCCTAAAATTAAAATAAAAGAATGTCCCATGAACATTCAATATTGTTTTCCACTATACATTTAAATATTTTGAAAAATTATCATTAAATTAAATTAGCATATTAAATTAAATATTGATTGTAATTTTGGAAATAAATCTTATTATAATACTTCCATGAGTTTCAAACAATAGAGATCACGAATGAGACATACTTCACACATGTCAAAACTGATCGATCAGGGTGAGAAGTTGAAAAAAAAGAAGATAATTCACGCCAAGCACAAAGCAGATACTGTCAACTGAACGTTCTCTACAGAATATCTATATAAGAGTTCACATGGAAATTTACCACATCAATATATTCCCTGACTAGCTCATCGTCTTCTGGATTTCTAATTGGTCTGCTTTGTCTCCTTGATTGCATTTAATAATAAATAATGCACATTATCATCACTGTATAATTTACATCAGGGGCCCGTTGCACAACGCTCTTGTAACTACAACTATTGTAAGGTCAACACTTTCTATTGTAGCGCTACAAGAGCATCATGCAAAGGGTTCCAGAATATGTAAATACATCTGGCCCAATCAGATAACATACATATTCACTGAAACTTTCACTGTAATTTATATAGATCATCACATTATTTTTGTGTTAATGGAAACATGTATTTTAGACAGATATGATCAAGAAATGCAGATAAAACTGGACATAAAATGTACGAGGACTTACTTCTCCAAGTCTGGATCTACATCCTTGACTCTTCTCCCACCCTACGATATAGACATGGGTTAGCTGTCAATCACAAACTATTATATGGGGCAGCTTAGAAGGAGTATGTCAGCCGTTTATTAACATAGAATTCCAGGGTATCATTTCACGAAGCTAAGATAGCTAAGAGATCATTGCGCTCTCGTATGTGATCCGATCCCCATGTACAATTGATTGATTGATTGAATTAATGTTTTACGTCGCGGCGGGAATATCTCACCCATAGGCGACGACCCCATGTACAAGATCACCACAAGAGCGCTAAGGTCCTGGGTATTGTTTCTCGAAGCTCTTGTATCTACTACGAGACCATAAGCACTCCCATAGTGATCTTTTATACACGGTGATCGGACACTTACGAGAGTGCTGTGGTCTCATAGTAGATATAAGAGTTTGAGAAATTATACGCTGTAGTAGATAAGCAAACATTGTGAAATGATACCCGGCATGATGATCACAATTATCAATTTCAAAAAAATCATTTCCACATCCAGTGTATTAAGTCTTCAAGTAGTTTTGAATTAAAAAAAATAATAATAATAATAATAAATAAAATGTTTAAAAAAAATAAAATTAGAATTTTTTTTTTTTTTTTAAAGTCTCCTAGTAGTTAACACACTAAACTTTGCATAAAAATAAAATTAATAAATATAGGCTCACTTATTAATATCTAACAAAAGAAAATGGATCTAAATGTGTATGTCCTGAATGCTGATACACTCCTTCTAATATCCTGCATTGTTCCAGACGATAGATAGAAAATAAATCATGAAATATTGTTTACTTTTTGCCTGAACATTTTCAGATCAAAGCCTATGTTAATATCTACAGTCACAGCAAGAAAAATACAAATTATGCAAATCTAGCGTAAAAAGATGCAATGCTCCTTACCAATAGCCAATCATTATGTAAGTCCACGCTTGTTGAATACGCGGTTGTGAAGTACATGCGAAGATAAAGCAGCGCAGCCAACGAGGAATTACTTCTACAACGAAAGTTGTGACCACACTGGTGGAACTATCTTACCTTTCTCTCACAGTTATGTAACACAGGTCTCGTATAATTATGTCTGCACATGTGACTTGGAGCACGTGATTTGGAGTACTTACGCCCAGACCATTGAGAGCTCCTTCACTGCCGTACGACTTCATGCCATATTCTGGATCATTCGCCCGCCTGAATTCAAATTTATATTCAGATATAAAATATTCAGAAGCAGGAGAAAATTATTTTGAAATTATGAAATTCAGAATTATTGGGGTGTGTGTGTGTGTGTGTGTGTGTGTGTGTGTGTGTGTGTGTGTGTGTGTAATGAGGTGGTTGTTGCAACTCAAAAAATAAATGAGTCTATAGGTGAACTTAATCAAGCAAAGACACAAAATTATGTTATAAGTAATTGTATTTTCAGCTGTTTGTTTTATAGTAATACTATACTACCATTAATTCAGTGTTCAATTAAAAGGGGGTCATGGCCACGGGAGTCAAATGAAAATCTGCAATGTATGGGACCCCCTCCAAATTACAGATTTGACCACTATTTAACATTGGACCTATGTAGAATGACCCCTTTATTATTTTCTGCATTTCTAACACTGAAATGCATTCTAAAACTCCTGGGGAGTATCTTGCCTGTATCTGGATTCCTCCTTCCTCTTCTGTTCCAGTATTTCTTCATACGTAGGGGTCGCCCAGCCTCGTCTGGGTCCGTCATCAACTGGGTTTACAGGCGGGGCCCTATTCCGCTAAAACAAATAAAACAGCTTGAAAAATATATACCGGGTAGGTGAATTATTTTACTGTAATGTTAGACACTTAATAACAATGAATGTGTAAAGTAATGTAACATGAAGCAAAACAGACAAAAGTGATTTTTTTGTTTCCTTTCTCTAAGTATTAATTTAATATTCGTCAGTATCATTTGGGTTTGTTTAATATATACTTTATAACATAGTCTGTTATGGTTTGATAGACATCAGATGTGGCAGTTTCAGAGATGAAGCATCTATGTGCAAATATAAAATCTGCTTGAGTTGTTAGTATTTCTAAGGATAAATTCATCTACATTTTGTATCCTAAAAATTATTATTATTCCAAAAATAATATCACAGAAATACAACATTATTAATCATTCTGTACATTCTTCGATTAAAAGAAATCCTGATACCACTCTCAATTTTTAGTCAATAATTTACATAAAATCCAATTTCAAAATAGTTAAGAAACTGTGTATACAGTACATATTATTTCCATATTTAATAGGAACACATGAAAGTGAAAATGATTCAATTAACAAAAACAACATTTTCAACAAAATTGTCAGACAAATATTTCAAAACAATGCTGGCTTCTTAAATCAACATTCATATTGATCACAAACTGTCACATTTCACATAATATTCCTGATACTGATTGATAAATAAGCATTATCTTCTAGAACAGAATATTTGGGATTATTAGTCTATTAGAGAAGTTGCAATATTTCTAATTTGTAGTTGATATTCTGTTATTCTCTGCATATGAAAAGATTGCTTGTGAAAAGGATTCTATTGCATTAGTGATAGCTTAGAATGAGTGAATGCACCAGTACTGTATATATTACCGGTATACAGATCTACATGTGCTTCTACAAGAATGAATATGTTACCGTATATCATGGTTCATAGGTAAGTAGAAACTATATGTTTTGAAATATACTAAACATTCTCTTGAACAGAATTATTGAAATCAAATTCATAATATTTAATCCTCTCCCTGCTGTAGGCAACTTAAGTTGCCCAATCACATGTAGAAATAGAACCCTTTGATTTTATTCAGCAGGGAGAAGGTTAAAGTTACAATAACAAACACAAAATATCTCAACAATAATGTCAAAACCAATTAGCATGTAACTGGTTTCACTTCAAAATCCTAGTTCATCAGCCTATGTATAAGAATATTTAAGGTTCAATTCTGTTTTTATCACTTTCCACAGTAATTCATTTACTTCAGTGTCAAGCTTCTTGTGGGAAGAAAACCTGCAATAACTAATATTATGACTGCAACAATGAACAACTAACTGGGTTTCACAGCACTCACTCCATACCCACACATTAAACTATTACCCATCTCCCGCCAGTCTCAACCATCTCTCATCTCACCCATCTCCCGCCAGTCTCACCCATCTCTACCATCTCACCCATCTCCCGCCAGTCTCAACCTTCTCTCATCTCACCCATCTCCTGCCAGTCTCACCCTTCTCTCATCTCACCCATCTCTCTAATCTCTCCTATCCCACCCATCTATCCCATCTCACCCATCTCTACATCTCACCCATCTCTCCCATCCCACCCATCTCTCCAATCTCTCCCATCTCACCCATCTCCTGCCAGTCTCACCCATCTCTACCATCTCACCCATCTCATACCTTCTCTCATCTCTCCAATCTCTCCCATCCCACCATCTCTCCCGTCCCTTCCATCTCACCCATCCCACCCATCCATCCCATCTCTCCCATCCCACCCATCCATCCCATCTCTCCAATCTGTCCCATCCCACCCATCTCTTCCATCTCTCCCAGCCCTCAAAACTCAAACAAAATGGAATCTAAACTGCATCCTTCGTTACTACTACATGAACTACAACTACAAAGCAAAGTAAGGAAGGATAAGGAATGAGAAAATAACATTTTAACAGTTAGCATATAAAACATGGAACAGGTTCCCTTGAAAATACTCCCAGATACTCACGACTTGAGTGGCAGCCGACTTTTGTGTCAAGAACTCATTGTACTCCTTATTGCGTTCAAATTCGTTATATTTCTGTCATACAATATAGCACGTTGTTATATTTCTGTTATACAATATAACACAAGTCATTATATTTCTGTCATACAATATAGCACAAGTCATTATATTTCTGTCATACAATATAGCACGGTACCTATGGGGGCATACCACAGTTTATCATTATCAACGGTGGCTGTATAGTCCGTAGAAAAAGTATGTTTTGCACACGTTCCATTGTCTGTGCCTCAGTGTTGTTGTATGTTAAGTAATATTTGTGGTATTTTCTTCCAAATGAAGTGGGTTCCATGCAGTTTAATCGCAATATAAAAATATATCACTACACCTGTATGTGAGGAACGTATATGGATCTGCAATGAATGTGAGGTTGTTCGGTCACTTTCGGTTGCAATGCAGACATGTGAGCTGTTGTTGATTATCATGCTTGTCGTTGACCTTATGTAGCTCATTTCTGGCCCGATTGACACCACACACACACACACACCCCCGCCCCCCCCC
>JAUTBV010095206.1:0-17237 GCA_032361325.1 Lepetodrilus fucensis
CTTGTTCAAAGAAAACCGCAGTTCGCTTTCGCGGTAATGACCTAACACGTCAGGTCGCTTTGGAGGGAAGACACCAAAAATATAATGTGACTTTCCTGCCTGTTCTTTTCTGATACTATAATTGTATTACACTTTATCTGATGGTTGGCTTACCGGTATACAGACCATTTAAATAAGAACGCTATTGAACAAATGCTATAATGTCGTATGCACTCACGGAGCATGGTTTCTTGAAGTTCAGATACAATAAATCATGAGCAGAAAATGTAACTATTTAACTAAGAAAGGTATAACGACATGTTAATTGCAAACTGAAGTGTACTTGATTAATAAATATAGTTTCTATTTGTGGCTACGGTAGCTTTAGACAGACCAGGTCATTTCACTGAATAACAACATTCTTGGCAAGATACGCACATTCATCTTACAAATTTCCAAAATTTAGTTTTTCTGTTTCCGTCGTTAGTTCAAGATGAATCCCCCAATGTCCTAAATTATATCTTCACATAACGAATACACATGGGTATTATATATATTATTACTGGTCTGATTTTATCATGGTGCCACGTGTCGGACCATTGATGCCACGTGTTGGAATAGTGGTGCGCACTCCTCACGTGTAACACAACTCTTCTCTGCAACCACGTGCTACGTCATCGATCTCGACAGTGTGTTCTTACCTGACTAGACGGAGAGATAGGATTAGGTCTGGCGTGCTGGCAGGTCAAGTAGCAGACAGACATAACGAGAAAGAAATATTTTCTTAGACTGAATAATTCCATATCACTTCAGAGCTAGCATAGCGCCAATTTCGCGCTCACACTCTGCCAAGAATGTAAATTAGCTGCTATATATTGTAGCTGTCTATCAATCAATCTCAACACCATGGGAGTTATCCCTACTGATGTTAGTATAATACCATTTTTCTTCCGAGGTTTCTTTAAAAGTCGTTCATAACAATTCTGATATGTTCAATTACGTGTTGTTTTCTTTGCTGTCACAGAAATAAAGTTGCCAAAATATTTTGATTAACAAACCTATTATTGTTCATCGGTTCCCCCCAGCATTGCTTTGGTTGCTGGCATATTTTCTCTAACCCGCGTCTATAATAATATCATCTAAGAAATATACCACGCTTCATAGACATTTTAAGACAGCTTCAAATTTGGTCACATTCATTCCTGAAAACGCAATTGCATTGACAACAAGATAGACTGCATTCTCATCATATGCCTTTATCATCTCCACAATCACATAATTTTCAAAAATGTTTGTTTCATATTCAACGAAGCCAATTGTATGTTTTGCACTTTTTTACCCATCACAAAAATCAGCCCCCAAAATTGCCACATTGATTTCTTTCCCTCAATAAAAACCCAGCCATTGCTACCCAGATTAGAAACATTAGACAGTACAGATAAACATGATTTCCACGCCAACAACATAAATGCATTGGAATCCCAAACAACACGAAAATAGGGGACAACCCGTGGCGTAGACAACTGTATTAGCTGTATCTGAAGCGGATTTTATGTTCGGGTTTAACAGATTGTACACCGTCTTCACAGCAGAACCAGGGGAAGTTAGACATTAGCATCAATACCACTTTATTGGGAAGATATTTAAGGTGAATATTATTAGGTTAACTTCCTTTACACGTTTTCTGACATATATTTTTGGTAATCGAAAATACATCTTAATCGTCAATGTATATTCCACGATTGCTATTTACGTTATAGTGATTACAATAATTAATATTTATCAGAATAATTCGTTCTTCTTACATATTATACATCTCATTTTAAATATGTTCAAGCTTCATAGTTTTGTAAATTACATATTCTTATCCACATTGGTTAATTTTAAGTTGTTTTCGAAATACCGTAAGTAGTTCTATATCTTGGATTTTCGTTGAAAGTATTTGCATTGGTGTCATTTGATTTTGGATAAAACATGGACTATTATTTTTCCTTTTAGTTTCAGAACCTGAAGAAATTAAACGTGCCATCTGTGTTAAATTTACACAATGAAGTAAAATACAGATGTGAATGTTGTTTGTAAATTATTAACTATACGTATAGGCCTACTTTGCTATTCTAAATATTTTTAATCTTTCGTAAAATATAAAAAATGTAATTTGATGAAAATGTTGTTAAAATGTCGAATAATATAAAGCAAATGCCAAAGTTTGTATCCTTTACCTTTCTATATGCCACTGTCTACTTTATGACACCATTGAGATGTTTAACATGAATTGTTTTAAATGTCTATTTTTTTTTCATATAGGACTAAGTACAGTAAAATATAAATAACTATAATAGACACGACCTACAATATATCAGCTATTCGCAAAGACCAATAAAATAGGAAACACAATGCGCAAAACATGAAAGGCAGATGTATATTATGGAGAAAAGGCATCCGTGATTTGCCAAGCTACGTTGAGCAAGTAGCAGCTGGAAACAACAGATGTTTTACAAGTGTTTCCAGCAAACGCTGATGCTGATATCAGTCCAAATACTCACTCGTACATGGCATACAGACGCCTTTCAATATTCCTTTACTAAATACGTTTAATTATTCTGAGGAATACATGGGTTATTTTGTGATAAGCTCTATTTGATTGTTTTGTTATATTTAGATAGGGCTACGTTTAATTATTCTAAGGAAAATATATGGTTTATTTTGTGATATTTCGATACTATATTATGCATCACAAATACTAAGCTCTATTTAATGTTTTGTTTTATTTAGATAGGCCTACGTTTAATTATTCTTAGGAATATATGGGTTATTTTATGAATATTTCGATACTATATTATGCATCACAAATACTAAGCTCTATTTAATGTTTTGTTATATTTAGGTAGGCCTACGTTCAATTATTCCGAGGAATATATATGGGTTATTTTGTGAATATTTCGATACTATATTATGCATCACAAATACGTACTAAGCTCTATTTAATGTGTTGTTATATTTAGATACTATACGCATAAAGAATTCATAACAAGTTCTATTTCATATGTAAAACAAAGACATGCATGGAAGATAGTCTAACATGAAAGATAGTTTAACATGAAAGATAGTTTAACATGAAAGATAGTTTAACATGAAATATAGTTTAACATGAAAGATATAGTTTAACATGAAAGATAGTTTAACATGAAATATAGTTTAACATGAAAGATAGTTTAACATGAAAGATAGTTTAACATGAAAGATAGTTTAATTAACGCATCTCTGGATAGTTTAACGTCTTCTTTAAACAAATTAAAACTTAGAACACTTTGGATTATAAAATATTTGTTTCCCCGTGGTTTCTAGTAGTGCCGTATTTTTCGGCAAGAAGTTTCCACGATCACCCTCTATAGATACCTGGCAACCTGTATAAGTTACCGTCCACTTCTAAGAATACAAAAATAAACGTTACCCGCGTGTATTTTGTGGATTTTGTAAAAGTTCAATAAAGCGTTTCTTTGACTGAAAATGCATAATTACCAGCGGTTCGTTCGTCCAATGTTTATACAACAGCACGTCACCCTGTTTATGAATTCATAACCTTTTCTACTCCTGTGTTTATAGATACAGTATTATAATAATTAATAACTTGTCGAGCTATTATAAGAACTAATAATGACATTCGCCAGGCAATAGTTACAAGACATGTTCTATTAAGAGTATACTACATTTATGCTCCTAAAACGTACGTAATTCCACCCGCACCGGAAGTAAAGGAAGATGGTATATTCTCTCGGCGGACATAAAAATGGGAAGGTGCAGTTGAACTAATCTGAATTCCGACTTATTCAAGACTGGGTTCCTGGTATTCGCTGACAGTGACTGATTCCTGGTAATGGAGAACGCTGCCACGTGTAATTGCTTGTTCACGTGTAGGCAGGCTAATGATACATTGAAACTACGAGGCATAGATAGGCGTGTTTCCTAGTCAAAAAGAATAGATAATTAATATTTTCTTGGGACTAAGTTTAACTGGGATATAACCAAGGTGAAGCGTGGAACTTTGAGAATAGTCGAGACATAGACACCGAGTGTTGCGTTTGGCAGCCAATAGTCTTCCCACACTGTGACTGCCTAGCAAAGGATGCTAACCTGAAGTAATTAGTATTCAAGTAGTAGTTATTGGTAAAATCACTAGGTATGCTTATCTCTGGCAACTCGCGGTAGTTCATGACTATAGGTACCCGGTAATTGGAGGGTATATTGTCGTGATTAACTATGTATCAAACACGTTTACAAGTGAAACAATTTTATATTTTCTTCAGCACATAATGTTTCACTATAAAAACAATTTAAGTACCTGTTGATTGTTAGTTTGGACTAACTATAGTACAGTATTTATAATAGGCTAATAGCGTATGTATAGAGTTGCACGTATGTTCTGATCTATGGAAACACTTGCGCTATATAAATGTAAGTATTTTTATAAGGTCTGGTCGTTGATTGCAACAGAAAGCAATGTAACTGTTCAACAAACTACGACGCTGTCATGCACAATCTGAAACAATATATTTCAATATCAACGTACACACATGCGGCCCCCCCCCCCCCTCTACCCCCACCCCCAGACACAGACACACACACACACACACACACACACACACACACACAATTATCTATATTGGATACATACTAGTATAATTAAGCAGTTCCCGAATCATACTTACAATAAGCACAATGGCACACAAAACTGTTCAGCAGTGATAACATTAGCTATACATAATTCATAATTATATATAATACAACAGTTTAATTGAAGTACGGTATACGGTATCATCAAAAGTAGATACTTACATGCCTTACATAAAGAACATATTAACAGTAAATAATGTATGCTTCTGTGGATTTGAAGACGACCATATGAACAACATTGAATTGTATGAAGAAAATATGTGAATAGAACCTTCTTATGACGAAATTAAATGGAGAACATATAATGATATTATAATGAACAGAGGATTATATGATGAAGAAATTAGCATTGCATAGTGTGAGGAATATATGAACATCACTGACAAGCATGAACATTGAATTCTGTGGAGAAATTATATGATATGACCAACATGAACATTGAATTCTGTATAGAAATTATATGACCAACATGAACATTGAATTCTGTGGAGAAATTATGAACAGCATTGGTTTCTATGACCAACATTGTACGGAAAACAATGCTTCATTGAATTAAGAATTCAACCTGAAATATGTTTCAAGGAAGTAAACGTTCTACAGCACATCACTAGTTATGAAGAAACAAAATACATACATTAACATGATACAGATTGGCATTTTAAAGAATTGGACGACAGCATTGTGTGTACTCACAGAGATTTGGTATCAACGTGACCAGGGCCTGGTATCAAAGCCAACACCAGGTAAATCCTGACTGTATCAGACAGCCTCCACAACATGGAAATGACCAGGCCGATATAATTCAAACTTTAAACTGACGGGGCGTGTCTTCGACACATTCCCCCAGAAACATGGAAATAAATAATGACACACACAAAAAAGTAGCTCATGGTATGGTCTGTCAAGTGGTTTCTTTGATGGCTGATAGCGTTCTTTGGCGCCGGAGAGACTTCAAAGAGGTTCCTAGTTAAAGATAACAGTCTATTAGCCTCACATTCCCACATCTGGTTCTGAGGTGTGCAATCTACCTGTCCAAATATACACATTAAAGGCTAGGAAGTATGCACTACCGGTACAGACAGAGATATTGATATTACGGTCTCCCAGAACAGCAACAGATCAACATGGTGATCTAAATACAGGTACATCAAGGATTTGAAATAGAATCATAATATACATTGTGAAAAGCCAAAGTTGTTTATACAACAGGTGAATGTTCTAAACGTGCGCTAAAATTTAGACAGGTGCATATGCACGCTCGTATATGTATAAACATATCCTAATGCTAATAACGTCTTCAAAGCAGGTTCGGATTCATCATGAAATTTGTTTTCCTTCTTTCATAATTCAATGATTTCTGATGTTTGAATAACTGCTTGACAGAACAGGACAATCTCTGAAGTAACGGGACTGCATAATTCTTCGTTGCAGTCCTCCTGTCCAGTAAAGTAATGTAGGCCTATACTTGAAATTCCGATTAGGAAAACATATCGTGGAGAAACCATCAGGCATGGTGAAGTGAATTATTGCTGCACGTGTATCTAGCGGCATCAAACATTTGTCTAGTCACACCACCATCTGTTTATTGTCATACCACCATCTGCTTACTTTCACGCCGTCATTTCTGTGTTGCATTTGTTACATCCATCCAATTTTAAACCAAGTAAATTCTATACTGCGTAGACAAGGCTTCCGTATACAATACTTGTTCTCAATTGATCGCTGCATATTACATTGCAACTCTAGAGATATATATTAATGTTCAGAATCAACTTTCATGTCATCATCTTGGTAGCAGTGTTCAGGTACGTCGTATCCTTTCGTAAATACTTACTACCGTCAGAATTTAAGGGAACGATGCTATATTGATGTCCATATTACTTTCAATAAGACACATAAAATAAAGTAATTGTAATGACATTTACAAATACTTGTGAGCAAATGTACTGGGTATCATTTATCAAAGCTCTCTTAGCCGCTAAGGGACCATAGCACTCTATTAGCAATGTATTAGCCATCGGCAAAGAGAGTGCTATGGTCCCTTAGCGGCTAAGAGAGCTTCGAGAAACGATACCATAGCCAGCACCTATCGTTTTGGGTTGCGTAACAGTGGTAGTTATCAGTCGCTTCTCATTGCACGAAACAATGCATCATAATTATACGTTCCCTTAAATTCGGACGGTAGTACCGTCGTTATATTATAGCTTCATTAAGAATTAATTTTCATCCAATTATTTCGCCTTGTATGCAGTACTGTTATGAATGGCTTCGTATGTTTATATTTCAACCGATTGTTTTTTTAAATCAATCTAAAGTACGGAAAATGCATCATTTCGATGTTCTATTGTCTCTCATTAAAATTATGAATGTGACTTTTATATTGTACCTATATTATGGTATTTATGTATGGGATCTCAAGACGATGTTCATACTTGTAGTAGTAGAACACCTGTAACACATGTAGTGCTGGTTTTCAGTACACCTGTGCGCACTAGCTGGTACTGACGAACCAATGATGGTAATTGCACTATGATAAAGCAGACATTGTATCCTATAATGTCAGAAAGGTAACTTCCTCGCCATTGGATTGAAGACAGTTTAATTAAAGATCTAAGATTGCTCTACAACAAGCAAAGTACACAGCTCCATACTTTGTATGTGTAAATGTGTAAAATGTGTAAAAGTGTAAGTGTTTATGTATTATGAGTGTTCAAGTGTTTCTATAACAAGTTGGTAAATAGTTTAATAAATTCAGTAATATTCCCCAGGTAGTTGAGAAGGAATTGAGTGCACACAGATCTGTTAACAGAAGTAATAATGTAGTGCCATGAGTATGCTTTTGAATGTGGATTTGGCGCAACATAAATATTCACATTATTATTAATATTATATGAACATGAATGCAAGATTATATTCAAAATTACATAATTGTAGAAACTATCGTAATATTGATTTTCAGTCACAAACACTATTTGTCTGATATGTTTAAAACATGTCCATTTTCTAAATACGAATGTTGAACAATTATTATTATAATTATCTTCTAAATAAATAAATATACAGTGAATCTGGCAATCTGATTGTTTCACGTGACCACAAAACATTTTTGATGAACAAAATGTTCTTAGGTGGCATTGCGACTTATGTGGCATTGTGACATATCGTCATCTATACTTGACGTCGGTAAAAAATATTAATGCGCTGCTTCTAAAATGTAGACTAAAATCATTGATGCATTATGTCAGACTTAAATTTAAAAACAACAAATTAATCAAAAGTTCTCAACATTTTAATCATGTATATAATAAATGTCGACATAACAGCTGGTGTACTTAATGTACATTAGCACTTACCCTACACCCCCACAGACTCAAATAACATCATCCTAAACAAAGGATAGACCCTGCCATTCACCAACTTGGGGGGTAGGTTTAATGAACACAATGTTTTACAGTATGGTTATATTCAGCCAGTCTGTACGTCACTCCATGACAGAAGATTTTGCAAATGAGATATGTAACGGTCGATTGAGTTGACAGCACCAAGGAGCCAGCTGATAATTATATACGATCCTAAATACTTGAAGTAGTGATGAGATCAATGGATTGACTAGTCGTGTATGAACTGAATTGGGAACTACAACTCAGGATATCTCCCAGCCAACGATCGGAAAAATTATTTTTCAAAAGATGACCATGTGTATTAGTCGACCCCCCTTCTTTACTCTTTCTTTCTAAGTACCTAAACCTCGACTTATACACAAGTATATACGGTATAGGATCAAGAATAGAAACAAAAATGTAAAAACTGGGGGAGAAAAATATGTAATAAGCTAGTAAGTACGACTGCTTTAAATAAATAAAAGTGAATATTCCATAAAATAATAATGTACTGAGAAATCTTTTTTTTCTCATGCTTTGCTTTTTAGAATAGAAATATATATGTAAAGCAGCATGATATAAAACAGAGGCCAGGGACGTGTATATGTAGTGTTTTACATGTACCCTTTATCCAAGCCGAGATGTATGGACGTTAGATGTACGACTGATGGCAATACCATGAGCAGGGTTTATCTTAACACAGCATCCTGGAAACAGGTTCACGTTTCACAAAAGCGTCGTACCAATATTCCAGGCCAATATTGAGGCTTAGATAATTTCCTGCTATAGTAAATGCTTTTGATTTAGGCCAGGACTATATTACGACCCTTTCACGAGATACGTGCCAGCATGTTGCGATTTCCACCCACGGATAGTATAATACATAATTGTAACATACAGGCCATCTGTTCATCTAAACAGTCCATAATTATAGTCGATGTATATCTAAGTCCAATGTCAATTCATATGACTTTTGCATGATAGTTTTAAGTAGTTGTTATTTGCATAATGCAGGTGTGTCTTGACTACAAACAAACATGTCACGAGATAACTCAGCCAGTAATCTTAATTCAATTAATACAATAATTAATATTTTCTAGCTGTCTGAAACAAGAATTTTTCAACCTAGGTAAAATGGCAGCTCGAGATTCTTTTATCCTTCACAGCCGACCACAAACCTTTCATATGGGTACATGGTCAGGGGCCACAAACCAAGCAGTGATCGTATCAGGAAATAACATTCGGATACATATTGTATTATTCAAGTTCATCCTCATAATGAGTGGGCGGAAATCTTTAACTCGTACGGGAGTGAGTGAATATAGAGTTTATCGTCGCTGCGGGAATCTTTCACCCATTTGCGATGATAACTCATACATGACGACGATCATCCTCATACATTTTTGCAGTAAAAGATTGTAAAATAAAATAGTAAAGTTCAAAATGATTTAAAACAAATATCCCATTGAGGATAGTTCCGGTATAGCGTCAGTGAGAATTCAACAGTTGATATGGCATTGTGGCGGCACTTGTTGTCATGGCAGTGGTGACTGGGTGATGTGTGATTGACAGGTGATTGACGGGTGGCTGACAGTTAGATACGAGACAGCTGATGAAGTAGGTTGGAGGGCAAAATGGCTTCCAGCTTCTCCAGGACGTAACTCAGGGGCAGATACATCCAACTTAGCATCTGAACAAAAGCAAAACATTCGTTAATTTCAGTGTCACAAAAACTGTGTATGTAAGATCCTTAGAGGTTACACAATGTGCCTTTGTGACAAGATTACGAAATGTTTTGAGTACGATTTCATGCTCAACTTCAAATTTGATGATCTGTGAACAGAACTTTGAGTTGAGCATGAAATCGCACTCAAAATGTTTCGTAATCTCAGGACCGGTAATGAGTTGTACTAAAAAAAAGGTTTTGTAATCTTGGCACCAGAAGTGTTTTCAACCGACAATACATATTAATAAGTATTGAATGAAGTAATACATATTGATATGTATTAATACATTTCACTACAGGTTTTGTCTGCACATTGTTTTGTAGGAAAACCCAAAGCATGAAACGAATGGGATGGACATACAGGCACACCGAATTCCTGCTGTTTTCAGCAAACTAATAGAATAAAAGTATTGTATTATAGTGTATTATATGAATTATCGACTGAACACAGCCCTACCCCCAAGATTATGAAACTAAGTATGTTTTTGTACTCAACTCACGTGCTATGCTAAAAAACATGACGTTTTATGAAGAAAATTCTGAGTTGAGTATGAAATCGTACTCAGAAGAGTTTCGTAATTTCTGGGCGTGGTATCTGAGACTCACCGTTCTGACGACGACGCCCATGGGCTCGGGGTACTGGTGTGTAAGGAGCGCCAAGAGCGCGGTGAAGGAACACAGCCCAGCAGTAAACAGGATAAAGAAAGGCAGCTCCTTCTTAGGGTACACAGACACCTCGTGGAACGCTGCGGACAGAAGGGGATCATCATCAGACATCAGACATCAGACATCAGACCACACCGTCATGTCAGACCGTACCTAGCTTATATTGCTGGCATTCAGTGTCAGATCATAACGTTAGAACATAATGACTGACCACAATCTCAGATCATACTGCCAGATTATACTATCAGACCATGTTGGCAGGTAATATTATCAGACCATACTAAATACTATCAAATTGGACCACAATGTCAGATCATACTTTCAGACTGTACAGATGGCATTCTATAATATAATGAAGCTAGAAAATATCATGATTGCATGAAGGATGTGGCTGGGAAAATGCCAATAATGTGACAGCTACTTGCGATCTTATATCATGAATCAATGATTTTTTAAATTATTTTTTAAATTTTGTATTGGGGTTTAAAGTCGCTTTCTAGAATCTTTCACTAAAATCACAACTTATCAATTTAGGACAGGAGGAAACCTGCAACATCCGTAGCACTGAATGTTTCAGTAAACCTGCAAGCATCAGCTGGTACTGACAAGACCAAGGATGATAACTGCATTGCCGCTCTAGACATCCTATCAATATCGCATCAGAAAGGTAACTTTTGCGAACATTGATGCCGGGCCCCCCGGGACGGGATTTGAACCTGGAACCTTTGGCCAAAGAAAATTACTCTTTTCATTTCATGTAGTTTGATGTACTCACAAGGCAGTAGTTCTCTATCAGCACTCTCTGTACAGGTGGGATATGGATAAAACAGATGCCCCTTCTCCAGAGGATACGGAATCATTCGGAACGCTGGAATCAGAACAATATTGTTAGGAACAGCAGTTTGGGAAATTGTGATCCTCTGACTGAGGTAAAAATGTAACTCTATGAGAACACCAAGGGTTGATTTTGTGCAGAATAAATTGCACACTATTATCACAGTGTACCCTCGATATAACGACCTCCCTGGATTTAGATAAGGCACAGGGTGAGGTTTGAATCCTGTTATTTTTTATTTTTTTTAAATATTTAAAATTTAAAAAAATATATTTTAAAGTTTTAAGTATTATTTCTATTTCCTTCCCATGTGCAGTGTATGTGATTGCATAGTAATAGTTTAGCGTGTGTACTTACTTCCCTCCCACGTGCAGTGTAGGAGGTTGAGCGCGCCCTCCACTCGCTTCCAATGCTGCAGGTGGAAGAAGGCGTAAGCGAGAGCTTCACTGTCCCCGCGCTTGAGAATATGCTCTGGAGGCAAGACTAGACTCTTCATTTCTAATAGATACTGAAACATAGAGCACAGTGTTCAAATTAATAGGGGGGGGGGGGTCCGGTGGTCATTTGAAATTCCGCAATGTTAATGGTATCTGTGTGACCCCCTTGAAAATTACAGATTTTACCATCATTAAACATTGGTCCTATGAAGAATGACCCCCCTTATTATTTTCTTTAGTTCGAACACTGGTGCATACCATTCTAAAAATAGATGGCCAGCTGGCGATTGGTTGGCTGACAAATTTCATAAGTACTCTAAATCATGAAGACATGTCAGTTCGCATTTTATTGGTCTTGCATTTACGTCTACAATCTAGAGGTCGCATTAAATTAGTGACGCATTAATTTTGTGATTTACAGTACTGTGGAAACAATGTTTTCCTTCCAAAATACATGTAGCTGGATTTCTTGTATTTATTTATGCCTCACATAGGCTAGTGATTAACCCAGTGCATTGGGATCTGCAGCGTACTTCTGTTGATGTCTGTTACTACCTTCCTCTGTAGCTAGAGGGTGCTCATAATAGATAGCAAAATAGTAAACAGGGCATCTTCTAGTTACAAAACTGCAGCTAAATAGATGGCAGCTTTCAAATCTTAGGTGGTGTTCCATTGACAGTCTTAGACACACATTCAGGACAGATAAGTCCAGGACAACCCATACCGTGAATGGAACAGCCCACATGCACTCCATTCACAGGAAGTAGAGGGCCGAGGCAAATATTGGTGCAGTTTGTGTTTGTGACATCAATAATTTGCTGCTGAACTAGCTGCTGAACACCACATCTTCAGCGTGGACACATTGGACGCGTCCCGGACACACCTGTCCCGTATTCCATTCATGTCCAGGACGCACAGGCTTGTCTAAGAGAGTCAATGGAACAGCCCCTTAGTTGAACATTCAACAAGGGAGGTAACTCTAGTTACCTTAGGAACATGTGGGTTAAACTCTACTGCTCGATGTATGGCTTCTACTGCTGTCATCTCTGCTGTACTGAGACCTCGCTTTGAGGCTATGTCGGGAGAAAACCTACAACACGCAACAACAACCACTCACCAATAGTATCAATGATGTAGCACTACTCTACATTGATTCACAACATGGTTAAATGAAGATTTCAGAAGATATACATAAGGTAACAGTATTAACCCTCTCCATGCTGGATTAGGCACTAGGCACTGCTATTTAGGGAATTTCTGGTTGCCTCCAGCATGGACAGGGTTAATGACTAACCTTTTTGAAGAATTGTAATCATACTTCAATACAATAGTTTTCTCTATGAATGGTAAAATCTCATGTACAGACTGCCTAAAATTCGCTCAATATTTAGAAGTCTCTATCCTTAAAATATGCAGGGGACACAACTCCAAACTCCATGTCAATACTAAACTGTCTATGGCCATGCGCCTGTCTAATGTTCTGTCACATGTCTAGTACATGTGCTGTGCTTTAGAATGGAGTGAGCCAGCACAGCACAGAGTAAATTGCCAGTGGCAGCCATGTTGGATTGTGTGCTGTGCCGTCTGCACCACCTATATCGCAGGTACATGTCTCGGTCACCGAGAACACTGTGCGGTGTTGCTCCTTTGTAACCGCACATGTCTCGGCCAGAAAGTACAGACAGAACATCTAGAAAGGATCAGGGCCCATGTGATTACTGAACTGTCTACTGCTATTGTACTCACTTATCTGCTACAGCTCTGGCTTTGAGTAACGCTGCAGTGTAGCATATGGTGGCAGACTTTGGTAAGCTGATATCTGAAAAGTATTCACACAATTTGTAAGGACAACGGTCAACTGAAATTCTAAAATTGTTAATCACCAATAATGTTGAGTTTTAGTCAAAGAAAAAACTTCGGAAGGAAAGCATACAGTAGGCTGCTTCTACTATCATGGAACGTGTGTGGTAGTGCAGTGGCAGATCACTGAAATTCTCAGCCAATATTCTTGAGTTTGAACCCAAAAATCAACATCAGTACCAGTGCTATAGGTGGTGTTGGTTGGGACACGAGAGGGTGTCTTACCGTCGTATCTGGACAGCACGGCCTGGACGTCGGCGTACGCCTGCAGCTCCAGCAATAGCTCGATGAGGTTCTCGTGGATGTTGAAGTTCATCAAGGGGAACTCCTTCATTAACTGGTCAAGAAAAGACGACATCATCATCAGAGTATAAGAAACAGTGACCAATGTGTTGCACCGACATTCATAATTTTCTTTTCATGTTCTTTTGTACGGGCATGAATGCTTCTGTAAAATAGTTCTCCTACCGGCTCCGAGATTATTCGACAATTCCAGGCACTGAGATTACACAAACATTTTTTAGTACAGACTTATGCTCAACTCAAGGTCTTGTTCACAAATCCCTATATAAATTTGAGCTTGAGCATGAAACCGTATTCAAAAAGTTCCATAATTTCGTGGCTCGGACTTGTAGAATACAGGAACCCCAATGCCCTGAAATCCAATTACATGATCTGCATGATTCTGTTACATTAGCACACATTGTGGATCTCAGTTCTACTTAGCTGTGTTCTCTGAATTCCTAAAACAGAGAATTCATGTCCTAGCTCAAAGATGTAGAATGCAGTCTGGTCCAAAATAAAGTGTAACTAATCCGGAATGCTGGACTAACAAGCAACCAAGTTTCATAATCTTCATTTCACAAAGAGTAACATATTGCTATTTGTTTTAAGATATTTTACAGATGCTTCAATAAGATACAGGCCTACTTCTGGCGGTTAAACTAGTTTAGCCCGGAAGTGTCATTGCGCATGTTTGGTTGTTGCTAGACAAGCTTTCATGCTTCGTGGGCCGTCCTATAGCATGTTCGTGACGTCATTCTAGCAGTGCTCTAGGCCACAATATATCATTGGACGTGCTCCTTTCTAATGTTCTGTCACATGTCTAGCACATGTGCTGTTCTTTAGAATGGAGTAAGCAAGCACAGCACAGTACAGAGTACATGTTGGATTGTGTGCTATGCTGTCTGCACCACCTATTTCGCTGGTACATGTCCCGGACACCGAGAACACTGTGCAGTGTTGCTCCATTGTAATTGTGCATGTTTCGGACAGAAAGTACAGACAGAACATCTAGAAAGGAGCAAGGCCATGGATAATCTTATTACATATCATAAATTATGAACATTATGACATTAAAAACATCAATTGATTGTTCCCCAGAGTGGAACGCCCTTGTTATGTGAGATGTACATCAGTTGAGGGGTGTGTGTGGGGGTGAGTGGTGGGTGATCTGAACCCATTACAATCAATACACTTACATCTCTCATCATCTTCATGGCGTCTCTCGTTCGACCCAACTTGCGCGCACACATTGCTAACCTCCTCTTTATATATACCAGTACATTTGTGTCTCTCCCTGAAACAGATGTGATATAATTCAAATAGAAACAATGAAGCAATGAATAAATATGACAAAAATTAAATTCAGAATGAATTAAGTGAATGAACAATTTATCAATGGAGTATTATATTATGGATCTTTAAATTAATAGAATAAACATATATACTGCCAGAAACCCTTCTCGAGTTCATAATGATAAAAACAGTGTGAAACTATTTAAAGCACTTTTGACCGAGTGAACTGATGCTAACTGTATAATATTAGTATACTGCAGGCCCTGAGCTTACGAAACCTTCTCCAACTTATAATTTCATACTCAACTCAAATCTCCATACAAAATTTGAGTTGAGCATGAAATTGTACTAAAAATGGTTACGTACTTCTTGGCCGGTACTGTGTACTAACTAGAGACATTGAACTCCAGGGGTGTGTTCAAGCTGTGCTACATTTACTACATTTGCTATGCTACTTTTGCTACTAATATATAGTTCGTTGAATGGCTTTGTGTATCGCTTTGCACATGCGCTAGCTCCAACGGCCTCCATCTTGTTTTTGCTCTTCCTACAAATAATACGCGGTACAGACATGTAGCAAAAATAGTTCATACATAGCATACGTATTGCTGGCTGAACAACTTCAGTAGGCTATGTAGTAAACAAGTATCAAACAAGTAGTGGAGCTTGAATGCGCCTCAGTTTTCTCTGAATGTGGAACCATTCTTCACTGCAGAGAAAATACAGGATTTCTGAGCATTAGACCTCTGAGCATGGGATTTCTCACAGGGACTTGTGGAGCGGAGCCAATAGATCTACATCAGACTTGTCAACGTGCTATCAAATACATATAACTTAATAAGGTACCACCCTACTCGGTCGGGACTTAATATTTGAATTACGGACATGTGATTGGCTGGATTATTTGTCCATCTACGGCTCTATTTTTATCGCGAGTACAAGAATAGTGCTATACTGAATATGCATTACATTATGCCAGCCAATCATATGTGCGGATTTTAAATATTAGATCCCGCCCGAGTAGGGTCGTAAATCGCTCGTTGCAACCCTTCTCTCTATCAGTGTATGGAAATATGATGAAATTTAGAATTGGGTTGTTTTTAATAACTGAATGCAAATTTATGCGTTATTTTTTTATGATTTTTTTTATTACGTTTTTTAAAAAGGTTTTGTTGACTGGTTTTGACAAGTCAGACGTAGATCTACTGGCTCCGCTCTACAAGTCCCTGTGGGATTTCTGAGCCAAACCCACCCATGGCTACCGAATCAAACCCAGACTTACTATGCAATGCTTCCATTTGAGAGTTCTGATGCTGTGTTTGCTGAGATTTCTTATAACTTGTTTCTGCTGCCTTGTAGGCCTGCTTAAACATTTTCTCACTCTGAAATAGACGAATGAATACATGAATGAATGCTTTATGTCACAATTGGAAAATTTCACCCATTATGGTCATACATTATTAATTATGTAAGTAATCATGTATGGCCATAATGTGTAAATACTGGCAGTTAGATGAAACGGCATGATTTGTAGTGTCCAAAGAGTGAGTGAGTCAGTGAGTGAGTGAGTGAGTAAATATGGAGTTTAACATTTGCTGTGGTAATCATTCACCCATTAGCGACGATAGTGTCCAAAGACAATGTCTGATTAAATTATTTTAAAATATTATTGTTCTAGAGGATAGTGCTAAAAAAAAAATATGCAGTATGTAATATTACAACTATAAATATTGATAGTAAGATCATAGAAACATAACATTTTTGCATTAATGTATCTTGTATTTTGTGCCAAATTTCACAATATATACATCCATGCATCTCAAAATTCTCATCTAATTCTGATGCCATTGATCAATTTCAATGACAATTGAGATAGCTAAACTGACAAGTAATACATCTGACATTTACAATCCAACTTATATGTCAAAAGAATCACATTTTGTCGGGTACTGATGATTTGCATAGACATGTAACCACCTATGGACATTGCATATAATAGTAATAACGAGGTATTGTTTTTTTAGGCATCTGTGGAGAGGATGAGTTTGTTGTAGGGAACACTGGAGGGGGGGGGGGGGGGGGGACCCAAAATTTTATGGTAT
>JAUTBV010095217.1:0-17237 GCA_032361325.1 Lepetodrilus fucensis
CACACACACACACACACACACACACACACACACACACCCACACACAATTACATATGTGCACATGTATACATATGCGCACACATATGTATGTATCTTTGTATGTATATTCTCTCTCTTTCTCTTTCTTTCTCTCTATTTCTCTTTCTCTCTCGCTCGTTCTCCTTTCTCTCTATCTGTGAAGCAAAGTCACAAACATTCATTCACTATTACTAAAATAATATAGGTGCTATCAGCACTCATGAAACTTGTTGGCTATCATCTCATCTCATCTCATCAATCGGCCGAAATAGAATTTACGAATTGAAAAATGTCTTGGACCAACAATTGAATCCGACTTGAACTTATGAGAATCAAAATGGCACGGCCCCATCATTAATAACATCAAGATGATGAGGAAACCATTCCCATGTGTTTTCGACAAACAGCGCTGTGTTAAAAGCGAGACTAGCATGACAAATATGTTGTTTGACTGCCTCTAAACAACAGCCTACCCTCCACATTTGTTTCCCATAATCCTCTGAAATGAGTGTCAGGCCAATGCTATAGGAATGGCTCATGTGAATAGCAATTAATTTCAGATTTCGTCTATTGTGGCATTTTCCACAGAATGGAGTTTGCCCCTGTAATTTCACGTTTTAGTCACAATCAGGGTTCAGTGTTGGGTCCAGTGCTGTTGCATATTTATTGAAGAAGAAGAGAGCATGCAGATATTTATTTATTTTTATATTTGTTGATATACATTGTTCCCTCGATATAACAACCTTCAATTCAGACAAAGTGTTGGGTTAGGATTGGATACCATTTTAAAATAATTAATCTTTATAAATACATGTATTTAAAATTATTATTTTTATACTGTAAACTGTCAGTGTTTTCCTGATAAAACATCACTACCTGACATGAACCCGTGTTTGAAATGTAAATAGAAATTATGCTTTAAGACGAAATGTTATTGCAGTTTTTGCTATTTAAGCATGAACAACAATGTGCACCTCCACCGCCTTTTCCAAGATTGCTATCATAACACATGTCTCATATGAGCTATATTGTCTCAATGACTAGACATGCTTATATATATACTGTAAATCAAGAAATTAATGCGTCACTAATTTAATGCGACCTCTACATTTTAGACATAAATGCGACGCCAATAAAATGCGAGCGGTCGCATTTTTCGCATTAATATTCTAATGGTACTACACATTTTGACTAATAGCTTTGTTGGACACTTTTATTGGATACAAAGTCAAAGAGGAAGAGTATAAAGTACCAAAACTAAATTAACTTTTCATGCAAACATATTTTTTTAATATAAAAATATTTAATTATGTAACCTATTCAGTTATTACGCACACTTCCTATTAGAATATTATGGTGGGTGTAGTGAATGAATGTGTGTGTGTGTGTGGGTGATACTGTGCTATTATAGTCAGTATTATATCGAGGGTATATTGTACTTTAACTACAATCTTAAGAAGAAGAATTGCTCACATATGTTTAACGATTGACATATTTTTCCAGTTCATACACAAACATCTCCAGAATAGCTAGACATGGATTCACTCAAACCACATTCTGGCCAAGAATAGTTTCCTAATTTCAGTTTTATTATTGGACATGTCTTTGTGGTCAAGATAGTCAAAAGTTTAAGCTGGAATTATCATACGAAAGACATTAAAAGTTGAAAGACCAGACTCATTCTCAGCAATCGTGGAACTAAATTTGGGTTAATTAAGCAACGCAAGCACTACCATTTGAGCCAATGATTCAGAGCTCTCTTATTTCCCTGCACCAGAAATGAGACTTCTGCAATGAAGTAAAAATACTATTCCCCCAACACCTGCTCTCTACTATCATGTAACCAGTATTGATCCTCATTAATTATTCATCTTTGTGTGTCTGATATGTTATTTTAATATTATGGACTTTAGCTCTAATCCAATCTTGCCAGTCCTAATCTAAATCCTCAGCCATGATTTATTTACACGTATAGGACAATCCAGACCCTCCGTATTCAGTATGGAAAAAATTAGTGTGGCTGATGGCGAATTGTTCCCAAGCCAAAACTAGATTAGACAAATGGTTCTCTGCCGTATAGGTCAGTCGTGTGTATTAGGCTGAAGTAATGCATTCTGGGATATTGTCTTTGTGAGCCAACCATGTGCTACATGCTTGTAGGTTCCATCCTTCGGTTAAAAAATCTGCTTTTTGGTTTAACTGATGAAGGTTGGAGGTGTATTTTATGATGAGGTGAAAAGTGGAATAAAAGAATTTTCAGAGGGTTATCGGTAGCGGTGAAGCTGAACTTTGTTTTTCTGTGGAGTGTGTGATATATTATTGAAATGTAACAGGAAATATGGACATCTGCCGTAAGAAAAAAATAATAATCAATTGTAGCTGCTAATTGATAATAATTCAATTTTTGTTAGTGCGCATGTATGTGAAATATTGACATCTGCCATAAAAACGTGCAGCAACTGTTTAATAATACGCTAATTATTTTATTTTATTTAAATGATAATAATAATTTTATTTCTTCTAGAGTTCATTTTCTGATCCTCTCTAAACCTATTATTTTGTTTTTAATAATAATAATAATAATTTTAGAGTTAAATTTCTGATCGTCTCTAAACCCCAATTAAAAAATAAAATATAACAAAATTAATTTTCTGACCGTTGTGTTTCCTCAGATGCTGGTGTCGCTGCACATGTGTGTCCATTCTGCACGTTCAGCTGCAGCTCCGAGTCGGGCCTCCAGGCCCACGTGGTCACCCAGCACCGCGCCCACCAGGTGCTCTGTCCGCTGTGCCAGGATGAGTTCAAGGCCAAGGTCAAGCTGGAGAGCCACCTCATGCAGGCGCACAACGTGACACCAGAGGGACTCCAGCGTCTCATGTTGCTTGTGGAAGCCAAGGAGTGGGCGCCGCAGACTGGACCGCACCACAACATGGGGAAGGAGAGCACTGCAGCCATGCCGCACCCGCGACACCCCGCCACAGAGCCTGACGAGAGCAGGGAGATAAACATAGAGACATTGGAGATTGAGCACAACAAGCTCATTGCCGAAGGTGTGAATTTAACCATATTTTTTAGACCCGAGGTTGTGTGTGTTTAGGTGCATCTGTTTGTGTCAATAGTCACCAAGTTTTGTTGTTGTGTACATGGGGAGTGGTGGGTTTTAAATGTCCTTGTTGACCTTGTAGATATATTTTAGTCATTTATTTATTGAAATATTCCATGAGGTGACTAATGAATCATCACAAATGTGTGAAAGACTTCGGCAGCGATGTTAAACACCATAAGCACTCGCTCACTCTAATGAAATAGTGTATGTTTTGACTCTTGTATGTGTTACGAGTCCAGCAAGTTATACTCAGTACCGTTTCTATCTGTTGCAGCTCTCGACGAGTCATCCCTGATGGACAAGGACAAAGTGGACATAGATAATCAGTATAGATGCCAGACCTGCTCAAAAACTTTTGCAATCATCGACCAACTGTACGCCCACCAGAACGAGCTGGGCCACCTGGAGCTGAAGCAGACGCCCCGGGGCCCTGGTTACCTCTGCTGGAAGAAGGGCTGCAATCAGTATTTCAAGACCGCTCAAGCTCTCCAAGTCCACTTCCGAGAAATCCATGCCAAACGTGTCAATGCTGCTGGTAGCGACGTCTCCCTGTTCAGTCACCAATGTCCCCAGTGCACTCTGGCGTTCAAGTCCGCCGACAAGCTGCAGCTGCACCAGCACTTCCATCTGCTGAGGACAGTCACCACCTGCAGCTCGTGCACCAAGAGTTTTCATTCCATCATCTCGCACAGGAAGCACCTCGAATCCGGCCACACAGAACTCGAAAAAGACGAGGTAGAGAAGCTTGTGGAGAGCCTGAGTGCCAGTTCAAAGGCCTGGCACGAAGTTAACGACCTTCTGGAAATGAAGCTCAAGTCGTCGAGTGTTGTGTCTCAGATCGCCAAGCTGGCCAACTCCAGCCCCAGTTTGTCCTGCTCCCCGGCCAGTGAGGACAGAGAGACGGCCATGCAGGACGACGAGAACGATAACGATATGGAGACGTCCTGCAGCGATTCCGCTCCCGACTACGAGACAAGTGCAATGTTCAAAGATAGTGCTAAATACCGAGACGAGAAATGTGACTTTGATAAGGGGGAAATGTCGAGTACCTACAGAGACCAGCAGTTCATGGAAGACTTCATCAACAGCCAGGCTATGGCCGAGGGCAGCTATGACGATCCTTCTAGGAAATACAAGTGTCAGCGGTGCAAAGTCGCGTTCACCAAACAGAATTATCTCACTGCTCACAATAAGACACTGCAGCACCGGCGCGGTGACAAGATGAGCTACCCCATCGAGAGGTACCTCGATCCCAACCGGCCCTTCAAGTGTGATGTGTGCAAGGAGTCGTTCACTCAGAAGAACATTCTGCTGGTTCACTACAACTCAGTATCTCACCTCCACAAGCTGAAACAGGCCGCTCAGATGGGAACACTCCCGCCTTCAATCTCCGTGTCCTCTCCCACATCCTCTTCCACCACACCCACATCCACTGTCACATCCAGCACAGCGACTGCGGCATCCGACTTGGAAAAGAAGCCGTATCGCTGCAATATATGTAAAGTAGCCTACAACCAAGGTTCCACCCTGGACATCCATATACGATCCGTGGTGCACCAAACACGAGCATCAAAAATCCACGAGTTGGCCATGACCGGGCAGATCGATATCAACCTTCCACTCATTGAGCAACCAGACGTAACCAAGACGCCGTCCCAGCAGGCTCAGATGTTCGCAGACATGCTGCAGCAGAGTCCAGTGTCGGTGGCCAACTCATTGCAGCAGTCACTGCTGTTCCCCGGAATGCCATCTAGCCTGTCTGGACTGGGCCCAATGCCTCTACTGCCAGGGATATCACTGTCATCTCCAATGCTTACAACAGTCACAACCTCATCTACTGCCTCGCCCAAGATAGCGGCATCAACTTCGGACACTTCTCACAAAGTCAACGGGGAAATGCTGGAAAGGGTCGTAGAAAAGCTAGCAAAGTCCTCGGAAGAGAGGAAATCTGAACTGAAAGTTGAAATCAAGAAAGAGCCCGTTGAGCAGAGTGAAGAGCAGACTCACAAAAGTAGTTCCGTATCTAGGCAGAATGATATCAGAGAAACCCTGGCACAGGTCGCCAAGTTTCAGGCAAAGGCTGAGCGTATGGACATGAACATTCAGCAGCCTTCATTCTTCTGTCAGAGGTGCAGTTCCAGTTTTGTAAGTCAAGATGCTCTGAGCACCCACCAACAAATCTACTGCTTCCTAGGAGCCGGTGCCAATACCCTGACTTCTCAAGTCTTCAACAGGTCCCGATTCATGAATCGCTGCAAGCCTCAGGTACACAGAAACCTCTTGGAGAACATCGGCTTTGAATGTGTCATGCAGTTCAATGAATACAATCAAGGCAAATTGGTGAAGAAAGAGAAAACTGCTGAGGAGAAGAAGGAGGAGGAATCAAAGTCTGAGAAGGAGGAAGTCAAGGAGAAAGATATAAAGAAGGAGGATGAGGAAGTAGCCAGGAAGAAACCAGACCTCCCTGAAATCAATAAGTGCTCGTGTGTGAAATGTGGCAAGGACTTCTCCAGTGTATGGGTGCTGAAAGCTCACCAGGAGGAGATCCACAGGGAGATGGTTCCTATACAGGATGTGGAAGACTTTGGCCAGCAGTTTAAGACAGTCTTCGATAAGAAGCAGCCCAAGGAGGAAGGGAGCATTCCCGGAACCTCCACCCCGAGCTCAGTCGGCAACGAGAGGCCGGAGATGCCTCCTCCACCTCCACCACCTCCCCCACCAGCACCTCCAGTCTCCCTAGCCACAGGCTTCGACATGTCCCAGGTCATGCCTTCAATGTACAACATGCTGCCGTTGCCTCTTCCAGTGAATCTGATGACTCTGGGTATGCACCCTCCTCTGATGTCCATGATGATGCCTGGCATGGAAATGGCAGGATTCGGGCCGCCCGTCACCATGATAGATCCCAACTTCATGGCCAACCAGCAGCAGCTGCAGCAGGCTCAGAATCAGAAGCGGGTCCGGACTCGCATTAGTGACGAGCAGCTGAAGATCCTGCGAGGCTACTTCGACATCAACAACTCTCCCAGCGAGGAGCAGATCCAGCACATGTCAGATCAATCAGGGCTCCCTTCCAAGGTCATCAAGCACTGGTTCCGGAACACCCTCTTCAAGGAAAGACAGCGGAACAAGGACTCTCCATACAATTTCAATAATCCTCCGTCAACGTCACTAGACTTGGAGGAATACGAAAAGACCGGAAAGATTCCTGAGATTAAGAGCGAGATAAAGGAAGAGTTTGATGATGAAGACGACATACGCAGCACCGAACAGGATCCTGTGATCAGCGATGCTGAACACGACAAAATTGACAGACTAGACGCGAGATACGAGAGTTTGTTTAAGCTCGAGACCCCCAGACCGGAGTACCACGATGACAAGAAAGACCTCGACAGCTACTCTAATGCTTCCACCCCTTCTACTACGTCTTCCATCCCCTCCACACCTACTGCTTCAGGCCTCAACCAACCCACGCCCACCACCACTCCCAACAGTGACGAGAACTCACTCATGAGAGACGGTGGCTCCAGTGGGAAGCGAGCTAACAGGACCCGATTCACAGACTTCCAGATTAAACTACTGCAGGAATACTTTGACCAGAACGCTTATCCCAAAGACGACGAGCTCGATCACTTGTCCAAAATCCTGAATCTCAGTCCGAGAGTCATTGTAGTCTGGTTCCAAAACGCCCGCCAAAAGGCCAGGAAGATTTACGAGAACCAGCCTGCCGCCGATGCCAAAGAAGAAAACTCACCATTCCAGAGGACTCCAGGACTGAACTACCAGTGTAAGAAGTGCAATGCCGTGTTCCAGAGGTACTATGAACTTATCAAACATCAAAAGAGGCCATGCATAACGGAGAACAATAATAATAACACTGTGTCTACGATCGACGACGACAGCAATTCATCAATAATGTCACCAGATGATCTCAGTCAGTCAGGCAGCATCAGCGAGCTGAAGGAACAGCAGCAACCACAGCAACAGCAGCAGCAGCAGCAGCAACAACCACAGCCATCACATCCCTCGGCATCATCCACGCCAAAAGAGAGCACACGTGAGACTGCAACGTTCCTGTGTGACAAATGTGATGCTTCTTTCAATAGACTCGACCTCTGGCAGGAGCACCAGAAAATCCACAGCATGAATCCAACCTTGTTCGACGAATTCCCGCATAATAGTGCGTTCGGCATGCTACAGAACCTGGCACACCAAGAGGACAACAAGGCTGCAGCCGCAGCTGCTGCAGCCAAGAGGAAGCTGTCGGCG
Source organism: Lepetodrilus fucensis (assembly GCA_032361325.1). Taxonomy (NCBI): domain Eukaryota; kingdom Metazoa; phylum Mollusca; class Gastropoda; order Lepetellida; family Lepetodrilidae; genus Lepetodrilus; species Lepetodrilus fucensis. Next base: position 7,394 of record JAUTBV010095217.1, read on the forward strand.
CCGGATACGGATGAGGAGAGGGACGACCAGCCAAGGGACAAGCGTCTGAGGACCACCATCCTCCCCGAGCAGCTGGACTACCTGTACCAGAAGTACCAGCTGGACTGCAACCCCAGCCGGAAACAACTGGAGGCCATCGCCGCCGAGGTCGGGCTGAAGAAACGGGTCGTGCAAGTCTGGTTCCAGAACACCAGGGCCAGGGAAAGAAAAGGTCAGTACCGAGCTCACCAGCAACTCATTCACAAACGTTGTCCTTTCTGTCGTGCTCTCTTCCGTGCCAGATCTGCTCTAGAGTCTCACCTAGCTACCAAGCACGCCGAAGAAATGGCTAAAGTAGAGGTTAATGTCGATGCCCTGCCCGACGCTTCCATGGAAAGTAGTCCCACCAGCCCCCAACCTCTAACAACTCCAACCTCCTCACTTGGCGGATCTCGCGGCAGTGATCTCAACAAGCTTCTCTCTCTTTCCCCAGCTGGCATGCAGCAGTTGCTCCCCTTCATGCCGCCATCGAGCCTGGGCATGACCTTCCCACCCACGGACCCTCTGCAGCTGTCCATGAACAAGATCTATGAGGATTCCTTCAAGAAATACATTAACGAAATGAGTGGAGGAGGAGGAGGAGGAGGCCATTCACAGAAGTCCAGGAACAGCTCGGAGACCGGCTCCACCAGCAGAAGGTCAGAGACCGAGAGTCGGGTCCCCGCTCAAGGTGAGGACGATTCTCCGCTCGATCTCAGCAAACCCATCAAAGTAAACACGGAGACCGACAAAGGGTCTTCCGACGGACCGCTCACGGACGTCAGCGAAAGGAGCGAGGACCCGTATCCAGGCCGTAGAATCAGCATGGACGACTCGATATCAGAAACCTGCTCGGACTTCGACATGAGTATGAACGACGAGGTGAACATGTCACTAAGCAGTCCTCCATCCCCGTCGAGCTACTCCATGAGCCATCTCAACAAGCGGTACCGCACACAGATGACCAGCGTGCAAGTGAGGGTGATGAAGTCCCTGTTCCAGGACTACAAGACGCCGACAATGGCCGAATGCGAACTCCTGGGCAGGGAAATAGGTCTTCCGAAACGTGTTGTCCAAGTATGGTTCCAAAACGCACGGGCCAAGGAGAAAAAGTCCAAGCTGGCGTACGCCAAGACGTTCGGGAGCGACGTGGACTTCAACAAGCCCCCAGAGGAGTGCTCGCTGTGCAAGTTCAAGTACTCGCACAAGTTCACCATCCAGGACCACATCTTCACGCGCAAGCACATTGACAACGCCAAGGCCTACATACAGTCACAGTCGGACGCTGAGCGGGAGATGTCCGACCCCACTGGTATGTCGTCGCTGCTGCGGCAGCAGCGGGAGATGGACAGAGTGCGGAAGGCGTGGGACGATGCCGGCTCCACGTCCACACCACACCTGGCACAACTGCAGGCCATGGGCATGAGTGCTCTCGGGCTCCCTGCTGGAGGTGTGTATTGTCACGTTGCATGATTCTGTCCTGTCTCTTTGTTGTCTTTATGTAGTATGCTCGTATCATAGTTGGCAAGAAGAAAAGAAAGCAAAGAAATCATTTGTATTCATGTACAGCTTTTAAAAATGCATTTTTAAAAAATCATATTTGTCAATGGTTTATCCATAAAAGTTATGTAGCATTTTTTTTAAACACTCATGAACAGTAATAATAATTTGAGGCCATTATGCAATTCACAATAACATATTATTGACATTATCCATTTCATGGTGGTTATTTATTAAGAATTCAAGCTGATAATATACTTGTTCTGTTGCCATAGTGCTTTTTATCTAACTGGTAGATACTGATAGTTTGACATTACAATTTATGCATATTGATGTAGTCAATCAATAGATAATATCTATTATCTAGTGTTTCCATGGAGTTTTATGTCCCAGCATAACATAATGTACGTTAAATTTACTTCATTAGCAGCTATTTTTCACAGCTCTGGTTATTCTTCATCATTATAATAATATATGTATTTGTAGCATGTCTTCCACCTAGACACTGATCTCTGCTCATCTATGTTAATATTATTTCCATTTATTCTGTTAGATTATGAATTGACCCCACATATTTTTGTGATGTTACCAAAGCATTATTACCCAACCATTTTGTTTTACTTGAAATAATTGTTGAGAAAAATACCAATTTGGAATGGAGTATGATAACACTTGTTACGTTGGTGAAATGCTGATTAATCAAGAAATATTTCATATCAGTGGTTAAGAAATAGTTGGCAAAATATTCATGATGTGCCAGAACTTTTCTAATATATATGCCTAGTAGCATGGCAAAATATTCATGATATGCCAGAACTTTTCTAATATATATGCCTAGTAGCATGTCTAACTCCATGTTGCTCTTGAACTACTAACATTGATATCACAATCTCGGCAATCTCCCAATCTCAGCAATTTCAACTTCCAACATAATGGAAGCAATGAACAATTTCACAGCAATAGAAAATTTAAGTCTAAGAAACCCTGTTTTACAACCCCCACAACCATCTCTCCCCTGCCACCACCACAACCTACCATCCACAAGCACGACCACTACAACCACCATTTGCTCTCCACACACCCTCCCTTGATGGAACCTCCTCAAAGTAAAACCCTATGACAGAAGGTTAACCCTTCCCCGTAGGAATCACGTTTTCCCTGCATGATTTTAGAAAAGAGTAGATAATCAAATTAAATGCATTAATGAATGTTTTTGATGCCGTGATGATAATGATGACGATGATTGTTCACAGACGGCCGGAATCTTGGACATTCTGGTCACTCGTCATCAGGGGAGCAGGCCAGTCGTAGGAAGACCAGCTCTGGTCAGACCGAGAGTCGCGTCAAGAAGGAGCCGAAATCTTCCACATCCGCCGAAGGTAAGCCAACGGCACTGAGACTTTGTACCTTTGTTCTATTCTGGAGAAGATGCCATGTGAATATAACTATTTCCACGAAAGTTTATTTTTATTTGATTTTATCGTATATGGCTGAAATATTCATGCTGCGACGGAAAAAACACATTCATTCAAATGTATTTGATTTGAATTGGGGTTTTGAGATGTTTCCAAGACTATTTCACTCACATCAGTTTATGTCATAAGAAAATCTGCCACAACCGTAAGACTGAATATTTCAGTAAACCTGCAAGCACTGGCTGGTACTGATATCTGCATTGTCACAGTACAGACAGCATATGCTATCATGATACATGACTTCTGTGGACATTGTTGCCATGACGTTGGGCAGGTTTGAGCTCTGTGAATGTTTATGGATTGGCATTTAAGCATTGTTCATTACCACAACTGAAGGAACATCTACTCATGTAGCCGGGTGTGATACAAGCTGCTCCCAATAGTCTCGGTCTGTAGGGTTAACCCTTTGGCTAAGTCACTTGGACTCGCAATCCAGCAACTCTGGTTCGAATCCCAGCGTCAGAAACGGCAGTGGTTATTTTACACTCGCAGAACACTAACGTGGATGCTTTATAGTTTGCCTTGCATGTAATCTGCCATTAGTAAATTTATTTCTGTATTTCAGGGTCAAGCAGTTCCTCGAAGCATCACCATCAGCAGCAGCAGCAACAGCATCAGCAGCAACATCACCAGCAACAGCAAGAGGCTGCTGTGGCCTCGGCAGAAATGGCGATGAACGCGCACATGATGTCAGCACTGGGAGGCTATCTACCAGGAATGGATCCGTCATTCCTGTCCTACATGTATCCTGGTCTGCCGGGATATTTCCCTGGGATGGGAATGCCACTTATCCAGCCAGGGCTTATGCCAGGTATGCATACTAGTATTTGTCTGGCACAAGGCCATTCATCGAGTCCAATATCCTGTGATTTTATACTGATTTATGTATAACTTGTGTTCTGCAAAAAAAGGCCTAATTTCTATGACTTGTCAAGAAATACACGCATCGATTTTGAGAGGCAACTAGATTACAGTTAAAGGGGAACAACTCTTGGTTATGTAATCTTAGGCTTGTTAATTGATCTACTGTAATCAATGTTTGACAATGTCTATTTCATCATGTTTGCAAAGGTTTAATGTAGAAAACATCCTACTAAATAATGGTTTGGTTTATATATACATAGAAAAAAGGTGTTAAAACTGATTTCTTATATAAATTGAATCATCGCAAATGGGTGAAAGATTCCCGCAGCAACATTAAACTCCATATTCACTCATTATTAATTGAAAAATATTTTAAGAAATTTCTAAGGACAAAAAGTTATTTTGAAACTGTTACTCTCTAAATGGATATAAATATTTATTTTTATTGACATTTTCAATTAAATGTAGTCTAGATGTAGTCGAAAATGTTGGTGCCGTTTCTATGGTGACATTTTCAATAAAATATATTGTCTATGTAGAAGAATTTATTTTTTGGATGACATTTTCAATTAAATATGTTCTCTATGTAGTCGAAACATTAATTTTTAGTGACATTTTCAATTAAATATATTCTCTATGTAGTCGAAATGTTAATTTGTTTGTGACAATTCTAATGAAATATACCATTTTTCCAGGTGCGGAGCACATGATGGCGTACGACCCTCTGAGTTTCGGCACGCCTCTGCCGCTGCTGCAGATCCCCCAGGATGCTATCAAGAACGTGAGCGACCTACTGGCCGACTCCAAGTCCACACTGGCTCAGTACACCCAGGACTCCAAGTCCGTGTCCGACCTCAAGTCACAGCTAGGCAGTGCGGACTATGCGTGCGTCCAGGAGGGCACGGTGGACGTGGGCTACATCTGCAAGAAGTGCCAGATGGTGTACCCAGCCAAGGATGCGTGCGTGTCCCACCAGAAGGCGGTGTGCTTCGCGGGCAGCAAGGCGGGCGAGTGCAGTCGGCCCATGCTTAAGCTGGAGCAGAAGCAGTACGAGTGCCGGGCGTGCGGCGAGCGTTTCTCCACGGGATACGAGTACAAGCTGCACTGTCAGATGGAGACTCACAAGACCAAGGCGACCAAGCTGTACCAAAGGAAGTCGGAGAGTGCAAGTGCTAGTGCCACGGTGGCGTCCTCATCCGCCGCCTCATCTGCTGCTGCTTCCACCTCCACCTCCACCTCCGCCTCCACCTCCTCCACCTCGGGGTTGGGCACTCCTGGTGGTAAAATTAAACATGTTCATTCTGAGAATAGACACAAGAGTGCCTCGGAAGAATCGGAGCCTAAAACTAAGAAGCCAAAGAACGAGTGAAGTGAGTCGGTGTGACTTTTTTTTTTTTTTTTTTTTTTTTATGATTGGACAACGGGGCCTCCTTATAACCAGACAAAGATTTTGTCCTGGCTGACTTACAGTATTTGACCAAGTGACGTTCCACTCCCCCTCTGGCTGTCGGTGTCGCGAGGGGGTACAAGGAGGATGGCTTTGTGAACTATTCCATGTTTTAGGAAAATATGTACTCATACATATCTTTTTTGCTCATGTGAGCACTCAATGTAATTCTTCCATTTTTTTGCATTGTATGTTGTTAATTCTGCTCTGCTATGCTGGGCCAGCCATATTAAATATGGGCTCTCGGCAATGGGTTTGAACCACACTGGACTTGACAATGTTGTAGTTGATGCCGTATATTGTGAAATGATTGATCAATGACGTAGTCAGCCTCGAGGAGGCAGAAACAATAGTGTTAGCGTATCTAGTTCATTATTCTATGTGTAAAGGATTTTACTTAAAAATATTGTAGTATATTTGTTGATTCTGCGTGGGTTGTGTGTTAGAGACAGGGATGCTGTTAGGATTTTTTAAACTATCACAGACGCTTCTTCCACAGTGCCATGAACTTGGTGATGGTAACGTCTCACAGAGGTCAAGGTCACAAGCTGACCTTTGCTGAATGTGAAGGACAAATGGTGACCCCCCTCCCTTTTTTGAGCAAAATGTTCAATGATAGATGTGTTCATAGCCATTAATGTGATCAGGTCAAATTTATTTTGTTTATGGCCATGTGTGTTTGAGGATTCTCAACCAAAGTTCATGGTTGAGCGGATCGGTATTGAAAGATTGATTTATCTGTACATTTGTGTTGCCATGTATTATTTTTTATGTATTGGAGCATGTATGTGTTGGTTGTTTATCTGCGACTGCCATTGTTCGTACTGTTACATGGATTCTTCTTCGCATTATCATGACACGTCTGGATGGATCGTATGCGTACCACTGAAGTGTTGTCCTCTCATTATCTCAATCTCCTCACAGAGACGGGAAGGATTCAAACAAGGGTGTATGCTCTGTAGGGAGTTTACCTTCCCTTCTCTGCTCTGCTCGTCTCTTCCATTCCCAGACACAAAATGTCTTCTGTTTTGGCTTGACAGTCTGAGAATGGAAGGCGACGAAATCAATCTTCTATCCACTTTAAAAAAAAAAAAGAATTTTGTGTTCGCGTGACAACGTTCACATTGACTGGCGTTGTTCACGAACGTGTTCACATTGATGGTGGTGTATTGTGTTATCCTGAACGTTGTTTGGGAGATAGTATTACTTGTTCTGTGACCAATGTGATGATGGTTTTTTCTGTTCCTCATTTCCTCAATGAGTTCATTCTCCACGAGGGATAGTTCATTGTGTGGTGAAATGTGGAAATAATCAGTGCTCCCCTTAGATGTGAAACAGGGTTCTATTATGTCAGTTTACTTTTTTGCTCCTCTGTGTTACAGGGTGTACCATGTTTCTCAGTAATAATGTCATCATAACAATATAATAATCAGCTTTATTGGATATAATAATGCGTTGCGTGTATATCGTACGTACGACTGCAGCATTTCAGTATCTTTCCCTTGCAGCTATATCATCCAGTCTATAAATAGCTCCATGTCATAGCATATACATTTTTTTTGTAGTTCCAATGACCCTTCCAGTTACCGAGGATACGTTTTTTATCCCTCAAATGCTCAGTTGAAACAAATATATATTAGTCCATATCAGTTTTAGATATTTTTAGTTCGACTTTTCAACATCTTAGGAGCATTGTTTCTCTCGTATTATCTTATTATTTTTTCTTTTTCTTGTTTTCGAGATTGTTAGACAGATTATAAGTTTTTAACAATTTTTGTGACTATTTTTGCCAACATATGACTTACAATTCTGCTTGTTGCTGAAGGGTATTTTTGTACGGTTCGTGAAAATAAATAGTAAAACCTTCTGCTTCAAGCGAAAACAAGGGCTTCTAAATTGGTGCATGAAGAGAAACGACAACATAAATAGTGACAAAGCATATACACTTCTACATATTTGTATGAAAGAGTAACCTAGCCGATCATCTTATGTTATTTTTTGTAGCATATATATGCTAAAAGTTGCATTTATCATAATTTGTATATAAAATGTAGATCATGTGATTTTGTAGATCTCAGAGATTGCCAGATGAGGGGTTAATTTGAAATCCTCTTGAATTGTGTTCTATACATAGCCTGCAGAGGGAGAAATATATATATATATATATAAATATATATATATACATACTTACATATATACATACACACGTCTAGACATGAGGCGTGGTGTTGTCTAGATCAGCGTGACCTGTTTAACTACGGAGGAGAAGGGTCCAATAATAATCCCACGGCAAATCGTGGAACATACCTAGCTTCCACCAAAAATATCAAGGAGCCGTTTTACCCCAAAATAAATAAAACATCAGTTTATGTTTTGACATACTCTCCTTCCTATTCATTTTGTTGATAAGAATTTAAGTGCTTCGTAGTTTTGATTTGATACAGTATTGTTATATATAGATAAATGTTAAAGTTTATGTATATCATGTTGTTGTTTGATTTGGACCAATGTGAAGACTCCGAAAGAATCTTCAATTTTACTAAACTAGCTTTAAATTTTAAAGTTTGAATATCATGGCCAGTTTTTCAAATGTTATGTTTGAAGATAAAGTGTTATTTTCAAGTTCTCCACAAAAGTTTAACTGCGTGCATTTATATAATTACAATCTTGTTTTAATTTGTGAAACTTGCCATGATATTTTGTCTTTAATTATGTTTTGGTTGTTATCTTCTCAACAGATTTATGGAAAAAAAAATGTAACTCTTTGATTACATGAAAGGTAGTTTTGAAAGATTCATTTCAAACCGTGTTAGACAAATTTTTCAGATTCTTTATATTTTAAATATTGTTTTATTTATATTTAAAGATTCTGAAACATATTTTTTACATACAATGAATTCCATGACAAAAAAAATATTGTTACAAATATTTTTACGAGGGAAGACAATAATTTACATTTTTAGACTGATTTTGCTGCAAAATGTATGAAGGTTTGAAATGAATCTTGAGGTGAATGTCATTCCTAGACTTATATCATTACGTACACAGAGATATACCACACCATATTTACTTTGACCTTTCTGCCGGATTAACTCTTTCCCTGTTCGTATTATCTCGATCTGTTCTCTATAGGGCAGTCAGGAACGTATGGGTTAAAGATTCCCAAACCCACTGCTAAATAAAGCAATACATCATTTGTACTATATGGACATCTCTAGATGCCCTGTGCAGTGTGCAGCAGCTTGAATTAGTGGCGATCGCTGTTTCAGGGCATCCCCAGGTGTCACCAGCAGTAAAGAGGTTACCTGGCATAGATCTGTGTGCTTTGTATACTTCAGCCTCACAAGAGAGAAAGTATTCAATATATTCTCAATATTAATATAAATTAAATAATGCCATTAAAATATTAAGCTAATGTCAAGACCATGACCATTTTCCAGTATGAATTATCGTTCGTAGGATTCGCCATTCGCCAGGTTTCTCGAAATGATCTGAAATTAGCTGAATTTCGGTATGTGGGTATCGTATTCTTACCACATATTGTTTGGAGCTCTGGGTTTGTAGAATTATGTGACTTGATGGATGGCGATTCATGCGATATTTACATACATATAGTATATATATCTCCCCCCAAATCCCCCAACTACCCCCATCCCTACCACACCCTTCATTCTATGTACAAATTGTACCAACATGGAGTCTGGTTATCATATTTACATTTTAATTCAGGGATTGGCATTCATCATGTGTTATTGTGTGGAGATCGGCTGTCCCTGCTTCACTTGTTTTGATGGCGCAATTGCTGTTCTAGGCCTAGAAATTATTTTACTACAGTGGTCCTATTTTTGGTACTGTCGAGTCTTTTAGACTTTTTTTCAACGAGATATATGTAGTCTGCTTCGCAATATACAAACAAATAAAAACATATGATCAGTATAATTCATCTTTGTCATTGTTATTAATCTATGGTCTCCACAGTTTAGCAAGATTTGTACTCTTGGACAGCAGACATTGATACAGATTTCAATGTTATGAGAAATTAACAAAGATTTCGATCCAAGATATTATTGGATATCGGAACAAAATTCATCGACAATTCTCCTCGCACCAAATCATCCAGACATGTTAAACAGCCACGATCACAGTTGAGGTCTTTCAGAATATTGGTCCAGGCAGAGGTACTGGTGTCACGGCTCAGGATTTAATAAGTCCTTGGACCTGAAATTGTGATCTCTTAGACCTCAAATTATAATGTATTTTGTCTATCAGCAGAGAATTGTTTATGGAAGCTCTCGTATCCATTGATGCCAAGTCTGATCGTGATGTACAAGAGATCACTGCCACTACTACAGTGCTTGTAGTCGTCTTGTAGATATGAAAGCTTCAAGAAACGAAACCCAGAATGACATCTTCCAGTAGAACAACACCCATATCTACATCCACGCTGCCAATATCAGAACATCCTCCCACATCCACGCTGCCAATATCAGAACATTCTCCCACATCCACGCTGCCAATATCAGAACATTCTCCCACATCC
>JAUTBV010095228.1:0-17232 GCA_032361325.1 Lepetodrilus fucensis
ACACTACCACTACCATATTTTAAGATATACATGTAGTTGTATATTTTGTTAAGTATGTAAATACTATCAGTTAAATATGTGTGCTATATTGCATGTCAGAGATCTTCAACATTAAAAACAAATATTGAATACATGCATAGCTGAATTCCCGACTATACTATGAACAATGTCGTGAACGTTTCTTTTTGAACATCTTACAACATGAGAATGTTTTTGATACAGTTATTTGAATTTGTACATTGATGATATATCGATGTATCGATTCGTTATATAAATGTCCTGCATAATGCGAACTAAAACTGAAATACGACATATCAGATGTCATCATCGTTGGTTTTCCCAAGAGACTGGAGAAAGTCACCATCAACCATCTCATATCAAGTCAGACAGTCTGTAGAACCTTTCGTTCCAGTCGTTACAACCTGACAATGTTGGACTCCAATGTTGGTTAGTAAGAGCCACTTCTATTAAAGGAATATTGGCAACATTCGTCATTTAACAACATATTCTGTAGTCGCACTTGTCCGACAGTTGATACGCTCCCGACTATACTAGCAAATTGCTAGCCTTGATCGGCTACAAAATACTGCAGCAAAGATTGTTACTAATAATTGTGCCAAGCTTGCATTGAAGGTATACGCTACGTTGACAGTGATTACAAATGATTACAAATGATAATTGTTGCCCATATTGTTGCCCATATTGTTGCCCATATTCATGATATTACTAATAAAGAGTCATGTCTCTCCATAATATTAGTCACATATTCACCGGGCACTATACAAATGTGTCCACCTACACCACATTGGATTTCTAAGATTTCTGGAAAACGGGGGTAGCGCACAAATCTGCTCCATCCGGAAACTATAAGTTCGTGAAAATAAAATGATTTCACAAGGAACATAAAGTTGAAGCAATCGTATTAAATAGAACATCGTGCACTCGCCTGTATTTATATACCATTCAGGTACTTTTCGAGATGTTGAATTATGTAGTGTGTTAACCTTTCCGTTCCTGGTGTCATTTGGAGATGCCACCAAAAGCAGATATTCCGGTTAAGCCACTATATCATTGGGATAAAATAAAAATTATAAGAAGTAAATGTAAATTAATAGTGACACACCCAAAACATATAACAAATTGGAATTAAATTAAATTGGAAATAAAGTGCACTTCAACCAATTAGACTATTTTACGATAGAAAATGTCGATATATATTTTCTTAACAACACGCACAATCCAACAGATAGCTGATATTGAAATGTTCGACTTTCGATTTGAAAATCAAAGACACATGGATGGATAAACATATTGCACTGTATCGTTTTAGTACAAGAGAATACAGATGTCGAATAAGCTAAACAAATACACATGAGTACATATGCATAACGAGCTACGTTCAAATACGATAAAGCACAACGTGAAATAATAACACATGATGATTTAATATCATGGCGGCGCTTTGGTCTTAATCTAAAAACAATACGTATGCACGTGTAAGTTTGTCTTACCCCTTGATCGAGCCCGTGCCCCCACCAAATATTTATGACCCCAGGGACAAAACATCCGTCATCAATGTCTAGAACTTGCTGTCTATTGAGGACAGTCAGTTTTAATTAGTAAATCGTTTGTTTGCAAGATGTGTTATCAAAGCCAAATAAATACTTCCAAATGACCACGGGTGTTCTTTGAATGATAGAGTGTTGAACCGGGGAACGAAACTGGAAAAATAACCCCTAGAGCAATCTGGAAATTCTCTATGAAGATGAAGAATGAAAGTGAGGGGTTTATTTTAAATCACTTAAAATGTACGTCATTGAATAAGAATGATTTCTGCCCTGATTGCAATCGTACAAACCAAAAAAAAATAGGGAAAACGATCACATTGGGATTTCCTAAATGTAGATATACCGATTGATCTATTGAATAGTCGGCGATCAGACATATATACATTTTGAATAGTCCATTATGGAAATAAGCATGTTACTGAAGTATTAAGTAACGGGGAATTGTCAAATGAGTGGAAGAGACATTACAATTAAATGCGTAATAATTAATACATATTCAACCAAGAAGGAAATTACAGTATGGGATATCACATTAGGAATAGATCTAATTAGTAATTAGTAGTACTATTTATAGTACGCAATACAATCTACTCTTCAGCCCCGAGATTAGAACGATTTCTGAAATAATTTTGATATGGGAATTTATTAACAAAACTTTGAGTTGAGCATGAAATCGTACTAAAAAAGCTTCGTAATCCCGTGGCCAGGTAAATTAATGAAGTCCAAATGTTTTACTTTTGCACAATGTTAATAAACTATTTTTTTCTCTCTCTCTCTCTCTCTCTCTCTCATAACGTATTTTAACTGGTTCCAATTAGATAAACATTGTAATTATGCTAATTAATATAGCGTCTTCATCAAAACCATACTGTATATACATCCAGGTGTATCCATGTATCATAGTTATTATATCACGGATAGTTTCAATGTTTCCAATTAGACAAGCAATTCAATTCAATTTTATTTTATCGTATTAAAACGTCGACATCATCAGGAGAATGTACAATAAATGTTGCAAGGATTTAGGGCCTATTTTGAATGACAGAATTTTAAAACCAATTTAAAGGTATTCGTATGGAAATCAAAATAAAGTAGCCAATGTGTAATATACGTTACTGTTTGGCAGAAATTGTGTTCAGTTGTAGAACTTGCTCTGCAATTTGGAACATAATTGCTACAAGTCGCTACACGAAAAATGGTAGACAAATAAATAATTATTCTGATTTATCTAATCTAGGAAAACATTGTCGTTTGTTCAATTTGTATAAATAATTTTTAAATTGAAGGGTAGTGTTCCCTGGATTCTTGGTCACCATTAGGACATGCTTGAGAAACGATCACAAACATCCTTAATTAAATAAACTCAAGTTGTGTTGCATGAAAGTATCTCGTTTACTGGCATGCACTGTAATTTGCAACATTTCTTACAAAACAGCATTAAAACGTCATTTTGCTAATGCATAATTGTAATTCTGGCACAATAGTTCACACGACCATGCGGTCTTCTGTCGTAATAAATCGAGATTTGATAGAGATGCAAATCCGTGAAGAGCGGATAATTCAAGCAAACAATAACAAAATCCATCTGACATTTCTAAAAGTCACGTGACCGTATCCAAATAGAGTAAGTTTCGCTTAATGCATGTCAGTTCACCAACCCCGTGGAGAATCCGGCAAAGAACCTGTCAACCCGAAACATTCCACACGTTTTGCCATTAGTATATCGTTGGTAAGTACTGAGGAGTATATGTCAAAAGGGACGTAACCGCTGCGAGGATTTAACTGGCGCGATGCTTCCAAAAGTGTCCATTGGCCATCTTCGCGGGGGACAAGGTTGTCACCGGTCCCCCGTCGCTTGACCAATCAGCATGCAGCATTACGTAAGGCCACGTTCCTGAAAACACCCCCCAACTTTGCAAAGAAGGGGTAGTAGGGTTATATATCCCATCACGAGCAAACACTACCCATTCACTTCTCACTCACTTGGTGTGATTCCATCAATCACCGTTCCTTAAAACATTCCTGATTTCGTGAAGACCATATTTTTTTGGATGACAGTGCCAATTTCTCACTTACACGGATCATATAGATCCATATTGGAATTTTATAACTTTTCTACTGGACTTTTAACATAATTTTACGAAGATACCAAGTATTTTGGTTGTTTTTTTATGTGCTTTTTCTTTACGGATGGTATTGAACTGCGAATTCGGACATTTCTGATGTTGGAACTTTGTTGCGGAAACTTTTGAAAAACCAAGTTATGGATTCGTGTGTCTTGTTGCCCAGAGACTTTGGCCTGGTGTTGATGTTGCATCCGAATCCCCGGAACATTATGGAGATGACGGTATCTGTATGGAGCAACGCGCACCTTCCACCCGGCATGACGATATACCCGGACGAAGGCCAAGTCCGGCCGGACAAGCTGGAGATCTACTCTGTCCTGGATGAGAAAGATGTAAGTATATTTACCTCAGGATGTCACCAACTTGGAATATCCTACTTTTTCTGAAGCCGCAAGGTACAACGTTTGTTTTCTCTGCTATCGTTTTATTTTACCATGTTGGAAAGTTATAGGAACATAAGCATTTTTCAATGTGTTTTTTTCTACTATGTTCTTACACCTTCCGTTTTTGTTGTCTTCGTTCTCCTTCTTCTCCTTCTCTTTCTCCTTCTTCTCCTTCTTCTCCTCCTCCTTCTTCTCCTTCTTCCTCTTCTTCTTCTTCTCCTTCTTCTCCTCCTTCTTCTCCTCCTTCTTCTTCTTGTGGTTATTGTTATTGTTATTATTTTGATCAACAAACATTACGTAATGAAATCGTTGTCTGAAACATCATATCCTGGTATAATCAACATGTTTAAAACCAGGAACTGTCTATTAAGGAAAAAGGATTGTTTGTTTCCATACTTTTACTGAACTGCTAAGTTATCGCTTGGAGACAAGAAATAATTTTTTTTTAGAAAAGTAGTTCATCAAATTGTATGTATTCATTAGTAATACGTCATGTCATGTTTTTCTTCTTCTAAAATTCACACTGTATAGACCATCTTAAAAGCCGTAAAATCCGGTTACCCCCTTCCGTCTTAATTTCCCGAAATAAACGCCTTTTTACCACTCCTAAATCTTTCCACTAACGACTTGGGAAGGTTTAGACTCAATCGGGTGGCCCTAAAAACCTCCTAATTGACAAAAACAGACAGTGCCCCCGTTCAAAGTTTATTTCCTAAGTAGCACATAAAGCACACTAAAAGCATTTTATTAATTGTTCTGATTTCTACCGCGAGACTTCTCGATTGTCTGACGATCGTTAACGATGCCCGAAAATTGCTATCCGCCGTTAAATGGCACCGGGACAATGAGACTCTGTCTATAGTACATTGAAGAAGGTAACGAGGACAGTAAACTGGTTCCCAGTGTATCTCACTGTTACAGAGTACTATAACGCCTTCTGTTAAACGCTTATATGGCCGAAGCTGTTTAGTGATTGACAAATCGTGGTTAATTGATTTCTGATGGAGTTGCAACGTCAGTCTCCTAATTAGTTCGGGACGTTATATACTGATAAGTCTTATAATTAGAAACATGGTTTATATCGGTTTTATGAACACAGTTCATTATAGGATGAAAGGTTAGGGTAGTTATTGCATTTTTGGTCAATTTAAATTCGTATTTGAGATATGACCAAATGCCTTGAAATGGGGGCCTTGAAATGGATGCGTGTGATTAATGAACTGTGAGGAAGCGATTTAGAGATATTTGCTAATTATACTGCTTTAGATACGTCTATTGGTTAGTGAATACATTTATCTATATTTGTATTTATTAACTGGTGTATATTATCCTTGGCATCTGTACTGTATTTCATGAAAATGTATTCTTTAATATCTTAACAATGTCTTATAACTTTGGGGGACAATTTCAAGAGTTATGTCAAAATCTTAACATTTAACAGTTGGTTAAAAGGCTATACTAGTAATTAACCATACATTAACTGTACCATTCTTGATGTTACTTCTGTAATACAGTATATAATGACATTCCTCCAAACTGATAAATTCACATGAAATTAAGAAACTACTTTCGTGATACTTTGTGCCCCAGTCATTTCGCGCCCAACTGTGCATTTACCTATATCTACCCGGGGTAGTTACCCACTGTGAACGCCCAGAATACCCGGGTAATGACAGGAATGGTATGTACGTACGAGGGTAGGACATATGGCCATCTGGGTGATCTGGGCAGCACATATGGCCCGAATGTTCTACTTCTCCGGCAGATGTACGAGTGGCCTCATGCGAGTTCGAACCCTGACATAGATTAGTTGGCTGATAATCCCCACTCGTGATTTCCAGTACTTACGAAATAATCCTCATCAACCACATGTTGGATTCCATTTTGCCTAGTCCACGTGACCTAACTCGATTTTCTTCGTAGTGTCATAATGTAGTAAGCGAAGCTCGGAATTGTACCCTTCCTTAGGGGTTGAGATTGTTGGATTCATACGTCCATAGCTGAAATTGGTTGTTCTATTAGTCAGAAATGATACTATAGTAGTATTTGTATGTTACGTGACAAGTACATTCTGACAAATCGCCTAATTTCCCTCCTTTATTTCTTTCTATGCAATACATCGTTTGAATATTAATCAATGGGTTATAATTATGACGATGTGATACATGCTTAGCAATAATACTGATAAGTAAATTTGTCTTAGAATATTTAGAAACAACATACATGTATATTTTGTCATGTGTATAGTACTAGAATCCTTCAACTATGTGTGGTAGCCAATATCCGACAAGGAGATCTCTTATGTCCGTAGTTATTCATGTTGTTTTTAAAATAAAAGCATATACAACTGAATTGGTTTAATTTATTCAAATGATTCATTGCATATTGTATGCTCTCCATGTCACTATGTAGAACCTTCTTTATACTTCTAGGTGTTATATTTTCACGAACCTAATTCACATTAACCATGTTAACGATATGGAACTAGAAGTCCACTTCAGACACTTGACGCGTCTCCACTCTAGCCGTGGACGATGATGAGGAGTTACGTAAAATGGCAACCCTGACATTAAAGTAGGAAGCAACCTATGACCTGGCCCGACAGATAAGAAAGCACTTCCGGGTGACTGGGTCACAGTTCAGTTGCATTTGACCAGACTCCGTTGTGAATTTACAACAATGAGAAACCAAATATAGTCAGACATTTACGTGAAATTCATACATTAAAGGAATCCTTTCCTTTCAGTTTTTATTAAAAAAAAAAGAGATTACGAATTTGAATTTACTGGAAATGTGTCTTACACAATATTAATAATATATATAATTTTCGTTTCTCTTACAAAGATGTTTTTCAATAGTTTATACTATTAATACTATATACATGTACTATATTTTCCATACCTCTTTCAAAAACGTATCTCAATAGTTCGTATACTAGTGAAACGAACCTGATTAATTGCGTCTTCATTTACACTATACCTGTGAAGCAATTGACTGGACTTTCAGTGTGCAAAAAAAGAAAGGTACAAACAAATAAAGTGTTTTATGGGCCCGTAAATTAATTATCCCCGGCCTACAGGTATACCGCCTACAGGTGCTTGCTGTTTTACTGGCACCGTTTTACTCGCATCCCAATACACGGAACAGGATTTGTTAGTTCCAGATATACAGTTGATATACTTTTGTAGCGGCTATTGCTCCATAGGGTACACTCCATGGTAGAACAAATCGACTTCTGTAGACAATGTACTTTGAAGTTTTATTACAGACAAATTTAGTTCATGGGTAGACCAATTTAGTGTCTTAACCGTCTCGCTGTTGAAATCACAGTCAGTTCTTTGATGCGCCTTTGATTGTCTCCAATAGAAAGACGGTTAATACTAAGAGTCGCGTTGAAGGACTACTAGTATTTTGAAACTAAAAAAAATGATTTTGTAAATCGATTAAAACATAAATTACTTGTTACCCACCAACCCACATAGTGTGTATGTAAATATATATTTGTTTGGCATTATTAGTTACAATTTACATAAACCTAAGGATTTAAAACATTAAAAATAAATAAAATATTCATTTGTTTGTAAATATGGTAGATTCGTCGCTGTATTTTTTTCTTATTATTAACATTCTACTGTATTGGGTATCTACAGTTGCCTACACCATTGAGAGGGCTAAGCATTAATGGACAGATCTGTAATAATATACAGATCCATAATGTATCTATTGAATTGGACGATTAAATGCTATTCATTAAGTACATATGCAATAGTATACTAAACCACAAACGTCATAACACTATGCAAAAATCACAACCATAATCCATAGGTATGTGGTGTTTAAAAAAATGGGAACCTTAGACGAACTGCGGAATCACAGCATGAGTGGACATTTATACCCTAATAATCAATGGCGCGTTGCCGATAACTTGTTACCGTATTGTTACCTATTCAAACAATATTGACAATAGGGTGATTACCCCAATGTTACAAGGCGTGAGAGAGTTGCGAGGCGCTGGAGTAATTGATCACTATGTTTTCGTAAGGAATCGCTATGTCCTTCGGATTAAGACAGATTGAGATTTGGCACCTATGGGGGGTGAGGGTGCTTTCACAACAATGGAACACATATATAGGAACACGCATAACTAATTTCATTCCGTAGTTTTATATGTCTGTATATGCTTTTATTGGTGTCCTATAGGCCTCAAATGGCCGGGTAGTGTTTAACAAAATGGTTTTATCAGTTATTTTGTATTCATCATATGACATCTAAATAAACATTGATTATTATTTCAATAATTGTACACACACACACACACACACACACACACACACACACACACACACACACACACACACACACACACACACACACACACATATATATATATATTGTACCTTATTTCAGTTCAATAGTCTTTATTAATACTATTAAATAGTGAGATATATTTTAATAATGGAATACAATTACAGACACAGTTATTATATTGAATTGCTTGTTCCTTTTGTCACCATAGCGTTAATAGCCGAGAATAAACCTCTAGTAGACTCTATGTCTATCTTGTATATTATTCCCCAAAAGTCACACTTAGTTCTATTGTAATACTATATTGTAATAGTTAATTATCAGAACCAGTGGCATATTGGAAGAACTAGGGTCATATTAAGAATTTAAGATGATATAACCCTCCACCCCTCTCAAATACGATCTTATACTTCGCGTAAAGTCGCGTAACGCTCCGTTAATAGGAAGTGATGAAAATCAATCACTTGCTGATAGGGAAGTAGTACGGGCAAAGCTACTGTTTACTTTAGCATATTTCCTCCCCGCTGTGTATATTTACTGATTTCGTACACGGAACTATGTTAAGTTAGATGACGCAATCGCGCGCCCTCTCGCAGAAACCAGAACGAAACGTCTTTACCCGAGGGAATTCTGTGAGCTATGTCATGGATACTAGAACACCAGAACACTAGAACACTAGAACACTAGAACACTGCAGACAGATATATAGCAAATACACATGTATACACAGAATCCGATTAATATTTTGGTTTTACAGACCCCTGCTTTTCCGGCCGGTACCCATGCTATTCCAGCCGAATTTGCGTTGTTACAGCCGTTAGGAAGGCCTGAGACTATAAAAAGAACAGGGGCGTAGATAATCAAAATCACAATGTTCCTTTAAAGAAAAGATTATTTGGGAACAAAGGTTTGAAGTGAATGCTCCTTATAATTGTAAAAATAATATACATACCATGATATTCGATTTCATGGTATATGATCTGGAGTCATATGGATTGGTGTCTGTGACTGGTAAACAATGGTCTTTATATGACATCAGTAGCCTATATGTGTTTTTGTTATCATAAATGAAATAAAGCGTATAATATGGATACAGATATGTGATATTATTATGGACGCGCTGGACTAAAGTTTCCTCCTGTAACCATTAAAACAAGTAATTTATTTATTATTTTGCATTTTATAAAAAAAATGTTCTAAAAGTTTTAATACCAATAATTAAGCACTAACATTACACCTACGAAGGGATCTAATTGCCAATTCCTCATGCCACTAAGTTGATCGTGGAGTGTGAATTTGTCCAGGAAATTGGGAACTTCACATTCACGCAGTGCGCACTCTATAAACATGCCAACATGACACGTAGAAAGTCTTGGTCTCAGCGTGGCGCCTTGTTGGACACCATTAATACTCTATTTCAAATTCGTCTCGATTGGAATTCAAATGTATAACATATGATACCTGCAGAAGAAAATATACCATAGGATTGTTGTACCTGCATCCTTTTGTTTATTTCGTGAACTAATTTGATAAAATACAATTGAATTAATTTTATTACAATTCTTGTATATTTTGTACTTTGTTACATATATTGTATGTCCTATGGCCTTTGATTTTGAATAAATACATACACTCATTCATAAACTCATTTCGTAGTTCGTAGTGCATGTCTGAAAGCCGTTCTGCTGTGCATTACATGTATATGTATTTTATGCCTCGCAGCCTTAATATAAGCAACTGGTTTAGTTCCATAGAAAATGTCATAGAACTAGTGGTAGGATATCGGTATTGTATTAAAATGAAACAAATACCGCTATTAGTATATTTGGCTTGACAAGAATTATTATAACTACACGTTATCGTATGTGTATTTTTTCTGGTACAACAATCCTACACGTAATGAGTATTTTGTATTCGTACGATTGTAGAACGGTTCAATCCAATTAAAGGTGATATTAACACTATCAACGACAGAAGTAGAAGCAGAGTGCTCTGCTTATATTATTCACGACGAGAATATTACTGCAATATTAACTCAATTGGCAATGTCATATCTGGCTTGTAATTACCGACGAACCACTACACGTTAAGATGTTATTACCCTTCGGAACGACTATATTTCTACTTTCAGAATTGTGTAACACAGGAAAATGCGTGTCCGTATGCTAGCAATATTGCTTCTGTAATGGCCACTAAACGCTATTATTGAAACGTGTGAAGTTCAAATGATTAGTAAATACTACTGCGTCTTGTAATGGCTAACATTGCGAAATGGATCCTCTCTCTATCATTATTTCTCCTTACACTTGCATCATTCTCAACCTTTCCTAGCCACGAGTCATTTGTAGTGGGTAGCATTACGATAATTATCTGAATTATCTCTTTACAAAGTGGCTCGCGACCCGACACCGAATTCCTCTAAACTAACCCGGATGAATTGTATCACTCCGCGGCGCGTGCGACCACTCGGATATTTCCGCGCCGCCATAATAACACTGCGCACGCGAGTTGACTCAATAAAGTCCCGCCTTATAATTGATTTCGAGCGCGATGACCATTGTTGCCGTAAGAAAGACAACGCTTTGAGCCATGTTGTCGCTTTGAGGCGTAACGTAATGGTCAAGATTATCTAATTCCCGGCCGAGTGATGGCTTCGGGTTTTCAATTCAGCATCCCTCAAGGCTCTGCCTCTTTCACGCATGTGCACATCTAATACGATTGCAGGATGGTTTTTCACCCCTTCATTGTGTAAGAGAGGTCAGAGGTCGAGCCTGAAGTGGACGGCTGCGCGCCCATCTGGTCACTATTCTCGCTGTCTTCTCATTACAATGTGTGAGGCTATATTAGGAAGTTATTTGAAATCTCAAGTTCTTATTAAAACATCAAAGTGCCGCACATTTCCCTTTGATTTGACCGTTACTTCTAATATTAGAGCATAGAAGAACATTCTAAATAGCAATTTGTTGGAATAATTTTGATCCAAATTTAATTTAAAGGCATACAATCAATTGGACATACAATCATTTGGACATCTTGAAGACCAGTGGAAAAAACAATGGGACATGCCGAAAATGTAGCTAGTTTCCCTAATATAAGCGTGTAGACAAATCATATGTACCCGATACTTTCATGTATACATGTAGGCCTACTACATTTGATCTTGAAATATGTCAAACAAAACCGTGATTGTATGCCATTAAACATTAATGAAAATATCTTCCAAACTGTGAAGAAAATGTTTTGGATCACTGCGCAATCTTTAATTTTAGTGTGACCTACTCTGATGACTCGACCAACTATGCTAAATAAAATGTATTTTGATATACAAGTAATGAGTAAATAATAATGACTGTTTTGTTTGATACATTGCAGGTTAGGCGTAGATTTGGTTGTTATGACCTAATCCAAGATGTCGACGGTCGAGAAGTTCGTCACTGTAACTGGATCCGGTTCGTAAAATCGTCCAAGAATCTGGACGAAGTTAACATCATTAGCGTAATGGAGAATGGAGATCCGGTTTTCAAGATCACCAAACCAGTTCGACCTAACGACGAAATTGTCGCTTACTTCGATCTGTCGGCTGAAAGCTCCATAGCGACACCAGAGAAGGATCTCAAGGAAGCGATGCACGAGGGGGAATCGACACCAGACGTCGGCAGTTCAGAGAGCGACTCCTTTAAATCAGGTAAGGAGCTTTGGCGACAACCGGAAACGCAATACAACATCTCCTCCATGGAAGGATAAAACTCTGAGCTACGCTGACTCCGTTTATTCCTACGAGTGAAGCGGAGTTAGGTCACGTGGCCTAGGCAAGACGCCATACAACAGAACTGATTAATCCACCATTGATGGACCTAATACATGTTTTAAAAATATATATGAAATAAGACCCGTTATAATCTAAAAGTGTTTGTTGTTTCATAAAGAACCATACTTTTTGAAGCACAACACAATCCTCGAATTTGAAACCTAGATTGTTCTTTCATACACTACGCAAATGAGTCTAGGTTTATTCTCTATAAACATGAACAATGTCAGCGCTTACCTATTATTTCAAATGCATATAACCATGATAACAGGAAGGGTGACTATCTTGAAGAAATAGCATCATAAATATGAACAATAATATATTAAATGCTAACATTTCAGAACCAGATAGATCCATTTCACCCGTCCTCCGAGTTATCTCCCCTGTGAAGATAGTTTCTCCGGTGTTCTCGGCGGACAACGAGACCTCCCCACTAGGGAGGGACGATGGTTGCCGATCTGGTGCGAGTGATGTCACGTCCAGTGATGACGTCAGTTCTACGTATTCTGTGAGTAATCTAAGAATAATTATTCATTCGAGTCATGATATTAATTTCATAAGAATTAATTAAATTTAAATAATTTCTATCTAAATTTTACTGACTTGGATAACTTATGATATGTGATTAACAGATGCCAAAGGAGTTGTCGCCCCTGTCTTCTACGCCAATCAGTGGACACGCAGTGTCGCCCGACTCTCAACTTCCGATGAAAAGGAACCGGGAGAAAACATGGCTGCCGTGTGATGTCTGCGGAAAGAAGTTCGACAGACCCTCTCTGCTGAAACGTCACGTCAGAACTCACACAGGTAAGTCTAAAGTCAGGCCCGAACCTGGTCCCCCCCCTGTTCCACAGAGCAACCGTAACGCCACGAGAGACGTAACGTCTTAGCAACTCCATGCAATCGTATACAGGAGTTGCGACTCTAGTAGCGCTGCGATTGTTGCGTGGAACTAACAGGACAGGTGCACACAGAACTACGGCTACCTATAATATATAGAAACTGATGTATGTACTAAGATTCTATTTCAGTAATTTATTGGAAGCAATTTTCAGCAGCATCCGGTTAATAAGAATCACCAAAAACTTCTTCGACCAATCCTTTCCACCTTCCGCATCGTCCGAGGGCTGAGAGAGACTGGCTTTCCATTTTGGAACATCAGTCGCTTACTGGGCATAACTTGTTCGCTGGTTATAACCACATTTCCGAAGTAATCATGGTATTGCATCGTCTTTACTATCGACAATGCAGATCCTACCCTTGGTTCGTTAGTACCAGCTGGTGATCGTAGACAGGTCTACTGCAACATTCAGCGCTACGGTTGCTGCAGGTTTCATCCTGTCGAAAACGGACAAGCCGTTATACAAGCAAAATGACATTGAAAGCGGCTCAAACCCTCTTCAAAACCGGCGATCGCACCTAGGTCAACTGCAACATTCATGTTTATGGTTGCTGCAGATTTCATCCTGTCGAAAACTGACAAACCGCTATATATACGATCAAAATAACATTGGAAGCAGCTATACACCTCTTCTAACTAGTCATTCATAGCCGCGCGACGTCTTCTTTCGCAGGTGAGAAGCCCCACGCCTGCGACGTCTGCGGCAAAGCCTTCTCCACGTCCTCCTCCCTCAACACCCACCGACGCATCCACTCCGGAGAGAAGCCGCACCAGTGTCAGGTGTGCGGCAAGTGCTTCACAGCCTCCTCCAATCTCTACTACCACCGGATGACCCACAATAAGGTAAAGGACGAACACCTGAATTAGCGTTAAGACAGAGATCACGGCAATGGTTTAAATAACGTAAGGGTAGCGCTTAGTCCTTGTCAACGACGTTTCGTATGTATATTCGTTTTCGATTTTTAATGATTTTGATTTTTTTGGAAAAATTTATATTCGTTTTCGATTTTTAATGATTTTGATTTTTTTGGAAAAATTGTTATATCTTATATAAGTCTATATAAGTAGGAATTTAAATTGAACCCGGAATCACGTCCTTTATTCCCCTGATTTCAGGAGAAGCCTCACAAGTGCACGATGTGCTCCAAGTCATTCCCCACCCCCGGAGACCTCCGCTCTCACATGTACGTTCACAACGGCTCATGGCCTTTCAAGTGCGGCGTCTGCAACAGAGGATTCAGCAAGCAGACCAACCTCAAGAACCATCTGCTCCTGCATACAGGTAGGACTTCCGGTTGACCTTCTGTTTCATGCTAGAGGCAGTTAGAAGAGTCCATTGCGATAGCCGGTTAAGCTAGCAGGATGAAGGCTATGGGGTGAAGTCATCAAAAAGGTTCTAGTGAAGTCACATCTAGTGAAGTCATCAAAAAGGTTCTAGAGGCCTATTCTCGAAACGTTCTTATGAACTTCTTAGCATAAGAACAGTACGTAGCCATACTATAAGAATTGTTAAGATTGCCGTACGATCGTAAGAACGTTTCCAGAATAGGCCCCCTGATGATGATGATGACGATGATACAAATATAAACTTCGTTCTGAAAGGAGACCTTGCTTGTGAAATTTGATGTCGTTAATAATTAAATATTATGTCACCTTACATATATATGTCTACGTCTTCTCCACAGGTGATAAGCCTCATGAGTGTGCCCTGTGTGGAAAGAGATTTGCTTTGCAGTGCAACCTGAAGACTCACCTAAAAACTCACGAAGGTACGTCTATGCTTCATCAACTATTCCTTTCCAACGGCAGTATTCTTAGACCGTGTGATGTGTTACACATACTATGGAGCGCAAAGCAACTAGCATCTTCTAGAACAGGCTCAGTGCTTGCTGAAAAACACAAATCACTGAGAGGTATCGTATGAAAGAGTCCTTCTCTCAAGGATGAATAAATAGATGCCAATACGACATTTATATACGATTAACTACGGACTTGCAATAAGAAAGTAATGAGATTCTTAAAAGAAAAAGAAAAGTTTTATATTTTTAAAAAATAAAATATTTTTAATACTTAGAAATACTAGTAAATGGCGTCATGATAGATTATTGCTTATATTAACATTCTTGCTCGTTTCTGAAAAAAAATAAAAATAAAAACAGCAATCACTATAAAATTATTTTCCGTTATAGGTGACGACAAAGAAGCATGCTCTCGCTGCGACCAGCTCTACATGGTGACCAGTGGCCTAGTCATCAACAACGTTTGCATCCCTTGCCGAGAAGAAACCATAGGATCAGTTGACAAAGCCAAGAAGACGTCCCCTAAATCAGACTTCAGCATCTCCAAGCTTACAGCAGACGACAACAAGCCCAGATCCAAGAAAGTCAGCCCCGTTCAAAGAGGCAGTGTTGGAGTCTCTCATCCAGCCTCCATCATGCACGGTTCCGTATTCCGGACATCCCCACCCAGTTCGACTTTTGGATCCTCCCCTCCAACAGACTCGCGCATGCATGCAATGCCAGGATTCAGTTTCATTCCTTTCGGAAAGATTCCATCTTCGAGTGCCTATCCAGGTTTTGGTGGCTCCCCGTTCCTGCATACCGGAAGTCAGTTTTTCTCAAGTCCAGATCCCACAATGCACCTCGGTCCGGCAGTGTCTCATCGTCCTATGTGGCCTGGGCTTTTGGCGCAAGGCTTTTGAACGAAATCACGTCGATTATGAGTGATATAGACACTCTTAAAAACAACACATTCCATATAAAGGTGTTTTCTCCACATAGAGGTGGAGGCGGTGAACTAGAGCTTAAATGAATGTGAATTAAGACTCTTAAATCTGCTATGAACTCCCTCGTGGTAGAAGGGTATATACGGTTTCACGAAACCATGGACGATAAAGGGTAGGTTATGTTGAAAAAACCCAACCCTAATGCCATTGAAATCGGTGGCTGATTATTATTAATTTTAATAGCAAATGTTATGTATTCCATATCTAGTCATTATGATGTCTTTCAGTCCGTATGTGTGTATAAATAGTGACGTCAAGAGAATATCAGAAACATAACTTGCTGTTGGACATATCAGTGGTGACATTATTAGTAATTTAATAAAATAGTAGCTATTTAAGAAATCCACAAAAGTCGTATCTTGTGAATATTGTTCATTGTCTTTCATTTGTTTCTGAACTTTATATACAATGTCGAAACATATTGTGTATTTTTGTATACAGAGTATTAAAATTGTGAAGTTCAAGTTGCAATTATTTATTTTTTGAATTACTTTTATGTAGGCCTGTGAACAGTCTACAATATGAAATGCGCACATTGTAGGCTATTTCTTTTAAGCGAGTGCATTTACTTTATTGCACATTACTCGCAGCAGAAGCCACTATCGTTTCCAGCTACCACCTCGATCTACCACCATAGTTTCTAGGACCAGAACCCATTCTCGGCAATACATTCTAATCTCGTTCAAACCCACTTGACAACAGCAACATGTCTAGCTTTGATTCGACACATTAAGCAATTGACTGCATTGCATTAGGACGTAAGTGTTGCCCAAACTTCTCATTCCTGGCAAAATAAATTCAAGATTATCCTGAGAATCTGACACAGAAATTGGTCATAAAATTGCAATCAATCACAGGACTCGACCAACGCCCCGTCTGGACCTTCCACTAATGGTGTGCCTCAAGGTGGCATCTTGCGACCAATTCTGTTCAATTTTTCTAACACGCAATTGAGATAGATTTCCATCTGGAAGAACGATCTGCTTATCTAAGAGGGGCCGAGTTAAAAGTTTATCTGGAATTTGAACAGGCAGAAAGAAAGGTCTCAGTAATAACTAGACTACCGACAGTCTCAGAGGGTGAAAAAAGAAGAAGTTTATAATATAACAGGGGTAGAAATAACGCCTGTCTGGGACGCTAACTTCATTTCTGGCGTTCCATTTTGGCCCTATTGATTTTCAATTCTCCGTCCTGTTTTCTTTTAAAAACTGATAAATTATAAATCAATGTATAGCGCATAAATATGTAGATATAATCACATGTAGATATAATAACACACACACACACACATACACATACACATACACACACACACACACACACACACACACACACACACACACAAACACACACAAA